>PYSQ01000137.1:38978-57796 GCA_003049435.1 Nakataea oryzae | reverse complement strand
CCCCCTACCTGATAGGTACACACCCCACATATCGCCAAAGCATATGCATGGCTGAGCCAGAGAACGATGCTGGGAAACAAGCATGAAAATACTCATATGTAGAGCGTCTCATTGCATTTCCAAGTGAGTCGGACCTGCCCCTAGCGTGTTGCCATCTTCTCCTCTATACTTTCACGGTTCCTGCGGCTTTATTACTAACATCAGCGGCCACAGCCGGACCCCGACGCCTAAAGTTCGCGACTGCCATCGTGTTCTCCCTTTTCGCATTCCATCTGAGAACGGTGGCAACTAGGCCTCGGGAGACCCGGGACCCAGGGTAACAACGACAAAGAACGGGGACGAAGTGTGGGAGTCTCCCAACGATGGCGACCTTGAAGGTAATGCCTACTCCATAGATACGCGCTGTTGTGGACCATTCTGACATCGTTCTGTCGCACTCTGTTCACAGTTCGTGTTGGAATAATGGATGTTGATCGCACGTGGCTAAGGAGGAAGCGGGGCCCTACAACGGTCCCCACGCCGCAGAACCTCAATTACCGGCGGTGCCGTCTGCAAAAGACGGGAATCCCCGGTACCCCGAGTACATCCGAGGCACGCATGCGTCCCGGTATGGAGATCACACGCCTCAACGTCGTACAATCTCCGGACGTACCGTCAATGTAGGGACTGGGATTACCCTCGTATAAGGGTAGTCCGGAGCCGCCAGTATGTGTATATAGTCTGCCATCCCTCGTACGATGGTGACGGCAGAAAGAGAGACATCACGGAATAATAAGAATACTGCAGCAACATATATTGACAATGTTGCACGTTCTTTCGACGTCTTTACCACATATATGTTAACAGACCATCCACACCTTGGTGGACGAACACTTTTTATTATTTTTTTTATTTTTTTTAGAAGTCTCGCCATCGCGTCCATGGAGGGGCATCACAAGCCAAATCATGTTCGTGGCCGAGAACTGCAGGATATTTGTAGACTTGCCATGGCCCGTTCTCAGTGACAGACTGCATTCACTCGATTTGACGGATAACTCTCAGTCAGCCATCTTCCTCCTAGCCCTGCTCTTTCCAGTCCGGCCCGTTATAATGAAGGTTCTCTGTCCAACACGCACTACCATTACCATTACGGGTGCCTTTGGCACTTCCCCAAACCTCCAAGCTGGCTCTTGTCCAAACCATCATCCCCTCGCCAAAACCTACAGTGGCCCATTTCCCCCTACTATATGTTCCAAGGCTAATCAGCAATGGCCATTGCGAATCTCGTTCGAGAAAGTTTTATTTCTTGTTGTAACCGCCAATCGCTGTCGTGTTCGCAGCGGTGTACAGATTGGGCTCCAGACTACGCAAAGATGTGATTACCAGGAGTTAGGTCTAGTACTTTATTTGACCAAAAAATGGCGGAAGTCGTGGACTCTAGGGAGTGGTTTAAGGGGCTGAGCTAATACATACGGTGCGTCGAAGATCTGGCAGGACGTCCAATAGTTGGGCTTCTCTGTCTCGCTCCGCGCCATCGAGCCTTCTAGGAATCATTGATCATCGGTCAGCGCCCCACGCATACACGTATGGATTGCATCAAGTGAGTGAGAAGGGGAAGGGTAGGATTTCGATTTCTTACTCAAACTCATAAAGAACGATAGGCAACCCGGCGTCTCCTGACACGCGTATTGACACATGAAGATCACGTAGTCGTTGTTTCCCTGCGCGTTATCGTTTCCAATGAAGACCTGTATTTTTTCGGTGTACAAGCAGCTGTTTTCAGCACCTCCATCGCCTCACGCAACGGAGCAGGCTGACAACGGGTGTTTACCTCAATAATCCTGTGTTGCTCCTGCCATTCCTGCTCGACCTCGTAGCGTCCGTCCGAAACGAGGCTTGCTCCGGGAGTAATGGGTATCGACCATAGGGGCCATCGAGGGCCTCTGGCTCCCAGAGACTTGGGGCGGCTGGTTGGCACGGTAGCGCTTCTCGGCGGGAAGCCGACGTCGGGCGGTGGTGGTTTACTCCTTGTTGCTGTGATTGTCTCGAGGGTGTCAGTGCCGGTGACAGTGACGGTGCTGGGGCTGGCTGTTATGCCGATGCTGATAGTGCAGGCGCTGCTACTTTGGCTGGCCGTAGCGGCGCTGCTACTCTGGTCTAGATGGCGATGGGCCGCAGCGGCCAGGAAGCAGGTGGCAGCGATGCAGGCACCCGAAAGCTTCAGGAAATGCATTGCGGTCTTCTGTTGGCTAGATTGTTCGGGAAGGTGCTCAAGAGAACTTCTGGGGGCGCAGTATGACTGAGAGATGGATGCTTGTTTGGTATGCTGTGGTTAAATTGAGTCGTAATCTCTGGGTGCTTTTCCACCCGGTACGCCGATGAGGTCGAGGTCAGTCTGGGTCGCAGCATGGGAGATGGAAAAGAAAAGAACAAATGCTCACAGCTGACCAAAAGGCCTTCGTGCGCGTGGACACAAGCGACAGGCGGCGGACAAGATTAGAAGGTGCCGGTCTTGTGCATATGTCAGGAGGAAGTCATACAGATATGGGGCTCTCCTGCCTCGTACTCATGTCTCACACTTGGAGAAACAGCGTGCCTACAGCATACCACTCAGCTTCCTGGACAGACAAGCGACGTCAAGAAGTGGCTCCAGCAGGAGCCACAACCAACGTAAGCGCATAAAAACACCGTCACCCGGGGGTTTGGGTGTTGCTAGTACCGACGAAAGGCCATGTTTGCCACCTTCTTTCGCAGACGTTCTGAGCCCGGTGGAAAAAGAACTTGGGCTCCCAGGTTGATGCCGCAGTCGGGGCTGGGGATGCACAACATCACAAACAGACACCCGAGACTCTGGAGCCATCGACATGGCCGCCCGTCGCTCTTGGAAACATGCGGGTCTCGCCTTCCTGTACGGCGCCATCGAGATCCGCTACAGAGAAGGCCACTACCGTATCTTCCCCGGCCACGAGGTGAGGTGTCTTCCGTCCCTGCTGCTGTCCCCCGAGTCTTTTGCTTGTGTTAGCAAGAAGTCTCGGCACGGCGTAGATACAGGGCATCCATGCACCTACCCGACATTTAAGGGGAATTCCCACGCCAGCTCAGGTCGTAACTGGCCAGGCAATCAGCCGCACACCATTAGCTCGCCTTCTCCCAGTTCCTGTTTTGTTTACTTGCTCCATGCTCAAGCTCTTGGTGTTACGTCGTTTGGCGAGTGGCGGGGTCCTTGTTGGGGTTGGATTCTGATCCCAACGTCTACCTTACGAGATCCCAATGCTTCAAGGAAAAGCAAATCACCTGCTGCATCGACTCTTGCAGTTTCTGCAGTCCGATCGGCTGGGTAGCCTTTGCACAGATGAGAATATAGTACATTCTGCTGTCTTTGCAGCGTCGTAAGCAGTTGTCGTTCTAGATACAAACAGGCTGGGACGTTGCAGGTAGCCTCATCCCGGCCATATGGGCGTTTTTTTCCTTGCTTCCTTCCTACGCCTTAAAAGGGTGTTTGCTTCGAAGCGAGTGAAAATACACGGGCTGGTTGGTCAGCGTGCAGTTGAAGGCATTGCAACATCAAAAATAAGTGTGAAACATCTGTCGGTCCGGCAAGCGAGGGGTTCGGAAGAAAGGTGTTCAAAGCAGATATGAGCAAATGGAAATCAAACGAGCGTAAGAAAGAAAAAGAATCATGGCATACGTGGAAAAAATACAAATGAGAGATGACTGGCCGAGGAAAGGCAGTCAATAAGACTTTGAAAGTGGTATGGGTGGAGACGAACGCAGAGATGTCAGTTGCACCCCTTGGTAGCCTGCATGGTGGTCAAGTTCTCAGTGTCAGATGTGCTGCTGAAAGCTTGGGAAAACGCGCGAAGATTCCGGGGTAGACATACGTCTTTCTTGTTTTGTTTGTTCTGGGTGATGGCAGCAAGGTCCTGGGCCATGATCTTGGCAATGACTGCTAGGTCCTGCGAATTCCCCTGCAGGCTTTTGGCCTCCTGAAGCTCCAACTCCTGCGACTTTTGGATCTGAGGAGGACAAAACAAGCCACAAATGTTAGAAGAAGAAAGCATTAGAAATAATGGGGAAAACGTCTTGAAAAACTTACAATGCCAAGCCCGTTGATGGCCGCGTTCCCTTTGGGCGCGAGCCTCTGGGCCTTGCTTCGCGCTTTGATCCCGTTGTTGATGGTTTTGATCAGCTTGTTTTTGTCGCTCTGGAACTGGCCCACGTTTACTACATTGCGGCCAACCTCGTTCCTGAGGGCCAGTAGAACCGTAAGCTCCTGCTGCTGCTGCTTGAGGTTATCATCGATGCTGTTGGCTACTTTCTTGGCCGCCTGGCAGTTTTTACTCTGGTTGTTGTTGTTATTGTTATTGTTGTTGTTCTTGTTGTTCCTCGGGTCTGGCACCGGGCTGGCAAAGACCTGTGCCGTAGAGGCTAGGAGGAGGGAAAGAATGATTGCGGTGATCTGCATTGTGTCGTATTGCCAGTGGAGTTCCAGGGAGCACTGGATGTCTGCTCTACAAAGAACTGCGGTAGGGTCCCAGCCCGAGAATTTTTTTTAAAAAGATAGTGTGGAACTGACGCTCGCAAAGGCGAATGAGAGACTAGGTAAATGCCTTGAAATAGAAAGATGGGCTAGGCAAAGTGAAGGCCAAATGCTGGTGCTGATATGGCCCAACATATGCCCCGAGAGGAGGGCAGGGCATCTACACTTATACTGCCAAGGCCTAGCCTCATCTCTCGCGGCAGCCCAGCAGCTGGCGCGTCCTCACTAGAGCCACGACAGAGACAAGAGAGGGCCGATTCATAGAGCCCCCTTGCAAACGAGCGGGGCTTGCACATCCTAGAACCAGGCGGCTGGCCAGGCTAGGCATCCGATGTGCGGCCAGTCGTCCTATACAACAGACGGCATCTGTCCGGGGACAACGGTCGACCCTTCTCTCCACGAGACGGCAGAGCCCTCCGGGGAAGCTAGTGGGGTCCCAACAGCAATGGCAGCGTGGCCCTGATATGGCGGCCGAGCACAGGCGGAGAGGCGAATTCGGGAGTTCATGACTCCGGAGCCTGCTATAGTCTCATGCGCCAGATGCCGTCTCATAAAATGAGCTCCGAGCAAAACTTGCTCCTCAGATAGATGGGCGGCCGTTTAACTGGCCTCGGAGCGAGCCCATGAAGCAACGATGCGAGGGACAGAAAGCCGCGAGGGCCCAAGCGCAGCCGTTGCGGAAGAACCGTGCCATGAACGCGCAAGAAGATCAAATCGCAGAGGGGCGCAAACTGAACGGCCCTGGCCGAACGGACACGTCGTCTGGACATCGATTTGTCAGGTCGAGTTTCGGTTGAGAGAGGGACCCTGGCCTGCTCATGGCGCGGGCGATCTGCTCTCGCCGATCCCAGAAATCTTGGGCTTGGCAGGGCAGTAGACATATACAGCCTTGGGTACGACAACGCGGGGCCCCAATGGCGTTCGGACTTCGGGGCGAGTATCGTGCATCGCGTTTCTGGACGCTGCAATGGGTGCTGGCTGAGGCTAAGCAGCGCGGCAGGTAGCGACTGGAGGGGCTTTTACCCCAGAGATTACAAATCGCCGCCTTGACAATGCGCCTCTCTCAAGCGCACCGGCACAACACCACGCCCGACTTGGCCGCGCATGTGCAGCTCGGCAAAGACGATGCGTGCAACTTTTCCATGATTTCCCATGAAGTAGGGAGGCTGGCGACGTCTGGCCTGATCATCTTGATCGATGGCGGGCGGCTGGCCTGCACAGCAAGTCATATTGCGGGGTCGAGTGGAAGGTAGATGGGGCCGACTTGCTGCTCCTCCCGCCTCGCCCCTCTTTCATGGAATTTGTAATCGTTGCCGGCCGTCGTCGACATATTTAACACGCTCGGGACGGCGTCAGTCCCGAGCCTGCCAAAGCATCCCACACCTCCCTCTTGATGACCACGAGACTAGCACAGCTGAAATCGCACCTGACAAAACACATCAAGATGGCCACCAAGACCGACTTCCACCTCTATACCACCGGTACCCCCAACGGTATCAAGGTTTCCATCCTGCTCGAGGAGCTCGGCCTCGAGTACAAGGTGAGGAGCCCAGCCCGCGCCGAGTTCTCCTTGGCGCCAGGGTGGCCTGCCTCACGAGAATATATGCTGACGCTGCCGACAGACGACGGCCATCGATATCAGCAAGGATGTACAGAAGGAGCCGTGGTTCCTTGAGATCAACCCCAACGGGCGCATCCCAGCGGCCACCGACAAGCTGCCAGATGGCACCACCATCAATCTGTTTGAGTCCGGCTCCATCATGCAGTATATCGTGGACCGGTACGACCCCGAGCACAAGGTGTCGTACCCACATGGTTCCAAGGAGTACTACGAGGTCAACAACTGGGTGAGTAGTTGAGATCCATGAACTGTCTCTCGTGTTAGGTGGAGACCTGGCTGCTGACTTGGAGGCTGCGCTTCCTGCCAAACAGCTCTTCTGGCAAATGGGAGGTCTGGGTCCTATGCAGGGACAGGCGAACCACTTCGCTCGTAAGATTCACATGCCCCTATCTTGGTTATTGGTGTCTTGGGGCGCTGGCGTGGGTGCTAACCACGGGAAAACTTTGGCGCGCCAGGCTATGCTCCTGAAAAGATCCAGTACGGTATCGACAGATATAGAAATGAGACGCGCCGTCTTTACCGTGTGATGGACACCCAGCTTGGCAAGAACAAGTCTGGGTTCCTCGTCGGCGATAGGTTGACTATTGCCGACATCTCCTGCTGGGGTTGGATTGCGGCTCACGGTTTGTCGCCCCCTTTCTTTACTCGGCCTCGCCCTTTTTTCGTGCTCCCATGGCGCGACAGTGTTTGCTGACCTCTACAGCCTGGGCCGGCATTGACATTACGCCGTTCCCTCACCTGAACGCCTGGCTGGAGCGCCTGCTGCTGCGACCCGGCGTGGAGAAAGGCCGCCACATCCCGAGCAAGCACACGGCCCTGGAGATGAGGAACCTGTCCGAGGAGGAGCTGGAGGCCAGGGCGGAGGCGTCGCGCGCCTGGGTGCAGAAGGGAATGGCTGAGGATGCGAAGAAGTAGGCGAGAATGGGGGCAATGTAGCAGGGGCACTGGGAGTAATTTGATGAACTGAATCGAAGCCCTCCACTTCCAAAATATACTGTGAACCTAATGTTGATGGCTTTGCTGTGCCTTTTGTTCGCGCCCCGATTTTCTTTTCTTGGCACGGTCGTCCGAAGGCAAATCTCGCGTGGGGAAGAAAAAAGTTTACATAATCACGCGCCGTAAGCGAAGAAACTCGGGGGCGATCTCTCCAGCGCAGAGTCGCTCGCTCGCCTTAGCCTCCTCTCAAACTATCTCTCGTGGTGACATTTCGCATCACGCTTCAATCAACCACCGCTCTCAAGACCCCCGTCGAATTGTGCGCACGCGTTGCACGACCGACAAGATGTCTTGGAGAAACCAGGGAATCACGGGTTCCAACAACATCCCGCTGGGCAAGACGCGTCGCTTTGGTGGCGATTCCGAGCCCGATGCGTCGCCCAGCAACTTCACGCCGCCGCCGCCCTCGTTCGCGCCGTCGGTCGCCTCGAGCGGCCCCGACCGCGAGCTGAAGCGCGGTCGCAGCCCCGAGCCCAGTAGGTGGCCACCCGAAACTGGGATGCCGGGCCGAGGAGGGCAAGCACACAGCGACGCTGACACTGGGGCCGCAGGATCCGAGACCAACGGCCCGAAGCCGCGAAAGAAGCGAAACCGATGGGGCGAGTCGACCGAGAACAAGGCCGCCGGCCTGATGAACCTGCCCACCGCCATCCTGGCCAACATGACCAACGAACAGCTCGAGGCCTACACGATCCACCTGCGAATCGAAGAGATCACGCAGAAGCTCAAGATCGACGACGTCGTGCCGGCCGACGGCAACCGGTCGCCCTCGCCGCCGCCCCAGTACGACAACCACGGTCGGCGTGTCAACACGCGGGAGTACCGCTACCGCAAGCGGCTGGAGGACGAGCGCCACAAGCTCATTGAGAAGGCCATCAAGACCATCCCTAACTACCACCCTCCACAGGACTACAGGCGCCCGACCAAGACCCAGGAGAAGGTCTATGTGCCGGTCAATGACTACCCGGAGATTAACTTCAGTGAGATTACTAACCTCCCGACCCTTCTAACCGTGCTCCTAACCCCCCGACTTCCCCCTCGTGTCTCGGCGTGCTTGCCATGGGCTGCAGTGTTGTCTTGTCTGCGTTTGCGTGCCATGCCCTCGCAAGGACGCGTCCGGAAGCAAGGCCGACCCAAGGACTACAGGCTGCACCTTTTAACCTTTGCTCCAAAATGACCTGACCACGCACTAACACAAGCTCTACTTGCTCTCAAGTTGGCTTACTTATCGGACCCCGTGGAAACACTCTGAAGAAGATGGAGTCCGAGTCCGGCGCCAAGATTGCGATCCGTGGCAAGGGCTCCGTCAAGGAGGGCAAGGGGCGCTCCGATGCCGCTCACACCAGCAACCAAGAGGAGGATCTTCACTGTCTCATTATGGCTGACACAGAGGAGAAAGTCAACAAGGCCAAAAAGCTGATCCACAACGTTATCGAAACGGTCAGTGTCACCCGATTCCCTCGTGGCTCCTTCATGCTTTACTGTTTTCCTGGAGGCGTCTTGCTGACAATTGTTTCCCTGCACCAGGCCGCCTCGATCCCCGAGGGCCAGAACGAGCTCAAGCGTAACCAGCTTCGCGAGCTTGCGGCCCTTAACGGAACCCTCCGTGACGATGAGAACCAGGCTTGCCAGAACTGTGGACAGATTGGCCATCGCAAGTGGGAGTGCCCCGAGAAGCAGAACTACACGGCCAACATTATCTGCCGTGTCTGCGGAAATGCCGGCCACATGGCCAGGGATTGTCCCGACCGGCAGAGAGGCGCCAGCTGGCGCAACAACGACGGCCCCGGCTTCCGGTCTGCTGGTCGTCTTGGCGCTGGCACCGGTAGCGGAGGTGCTGGCGAGGTTGTGGATAAGGAGTACGAGGTAAGTATCTTGAGCAGCACACCCCTGGCCTGTGTCTATGGATGAAAAAGCAGACGATCTGACTGCCTCACGCGAATCCTAGGCCCTGATGATGGAACTCAACGGCGGAATGGCCCCTGCCCGTATTGAAGCAGGACCCAGCGGCGGCGGTGAAGGCGGCGGTGGGGGCAACAGCACCCCCGGCGGAGAATCTGTGCGCCCCTGGCAGCGCGGCCCAACTGGAGGAGCTGCTCCTTGGCGGCAGCGCAACCAAGACCGCGACCACGATGATGGCGGTGGCGGCGGCTCGGGTGGAGCAGCCCCGTGGGCTCGTGATCGCCAGAGCCGTGGCAACGACCGTGATCGAAACGAAGGGGAGCCGTGGCGCAACCGCGACCGCGACCGCGACCGGGATAGAGACCGGGACCACGGCAGGGATCGGGGCTACCAGAACGATCACGGCGATGGCGGGTACTCGGCCCCGCCCCCATCCGGACCCTCTGCCCCCTGGGCCCAGCCATCGGCGGGCGCGCCTGGCTACGGCGGGTATCCTGGATATCCTGGCTACGGCGCGCCGCCTGGAATGGGAGCTCCTGGCATGCCCGCGCCTCCACCTGGCCTCCCGGGTGCGCCTCCAGGTCTCCCTGGTGCGCCAGGTCTCAGCGCGCCCCCTGGACTGCCGCCGCCGCCGCCGTCCGACTTTAACGTTAGCGCGCTGATTGCACAATACTCTGGCGGCGCCCCGCCGCCTCCCCCTCCCCCTCCGGCTGGAGAGGCCCCTCCCCCACCGCCGAGCGATCAGCCGCCGCCGCCTCCTCCCCCAGGAGCCTAGAGTGTCCCTCGCACGTGGCGCTGATCGGCTCAACGACAGTCAGACTAACTCTGCCACCAGAATGGCCTGACTAACATCTCCCGACAATCCTCTGACTGATTCTCACTCACTTGAATCCCACAGCGGTCTGTGGAGCGCTGACACTTTTCCCGGCTTTTTTTGCGTTACTGTGTTCGATGCCCTCTCGTCCACCTTTCAGACAGTCATGTCTGCGTGTGGAAAGCCAAGAAAATGTCTGAAAACACCAAGAAAACAAAGGAGGATCAGAAGAGACGACTTCTCGGCAACGACCAAGGGGACGCAAATACAGGAGAGGGCACTTGCGCGCAATTTTCTCCTTACCGATGCAGACACGTCCTTGGCGCCCTGTGCTCAGGCTCAAGGGTCCCAGAACCGAACGGTTCCCCTCTTCGGCGAAACCACTTTCGACGTTACCAGGCAGGTCTCCTAATTGCTAACCATTTGTATAATAGGCGGGGGGGGGGGGGGGGGGTTCCCTATTTCCCTTCCAATCTTCCTTATCTATTAGGTAGTTGCAAATCGCATATTTGCTTTGATTCTGTCTTGTCCAGGCTGTGATTCGTAGTGCTGCTCAGACCCGGTGATGTAGGCGCCCGTTTGTTGATGGCAGGCGCGAGAGTAAGGGTGGAGACGAAGGTGCAATGGCCAGATGAATGAATGCCTGCCTGCCTGGTTGCCATCATCTGAAACTAATGCAGAGGCATTAGGCGCCTAGCGTAGGTAGATGTGTTTTCCAGGATCGGCAATACGGAAATGCTTGGGAGCTTGCGCCATCGAGGGCCCGCGGTCCCCTGGCGACTCGGTGAGCGGGACTGGCGGCGATGCCAATCAATCCTCCACAAATTCGGCAGTGCTTCCAAGAGATGCGACTCCGACCAGAGCACACGCCGCTGGCCCTTTTTTCGTGCGCACTCCTACAAAGCCGTCAGGACGAGGGCGCTGCCACGTGTGGCGCACAGGCTAACAAGGATGCGTGAGTTCAAGATGCAGCCCGCCACCGCCGGGCAGCCAGCCTCGCTCTTTCTGCCGTCGCCGACTTCACCACTGTGCTCCTCCTCCTCCTCCTCCTCCTCCACCCCTACAGCAGCGGCCGCAGCAGCGCCCCAGCGCCAGCGGCGAGGGCTCATCTTCTTCATCCCCGGCAACCCGGGCCTGATCGACTACTACGTCCCGTTCCTGTCGCACATCAGGCAGCTCCTGGACGAGGCCGAGGAAAAGACGGCCTCGTCTTCTGGTGGTGGTGGCGGTGACGACGACGGCCGCATGGCCTTTGACATATTCGGCACCAGCCTGGCCGGGTTCGACGACGCGGACCATGCCGAGCCCTTTTGCATGCCGGGGAACCCGCCTCACGACGTCGAGCACCAGGTCGGCCTCGTCGCCGGCCTTGTTGCCGAGCGGGATGCCCTGCTTTCGTCGTCGTTGTCGTTGTCGTCGTCGTCGAGAGGCTACGACGCCGTGGTCCTCATGGGCCACTCGCTGGGCACTTACCTGGCCTGCGAGGTGCTGCACCGCGACCTCGTCGCCCGCCGGGGCAAGGGCCCGCGAGGGGGCGGCCACGGCCACGGCCAGCAGCTGCAGCGGCGGCCCCGCCTGCGCGCCGGCGTCCTCCTCATGCCCACCATCGTGCACATTGCGCTGTCGCCGTCAGGCAGGCGCCTCGACGCGGTGCGGCGCAGCCCCGCGCTGGGCCGGTACGCGCACGTGGCCGCGGCGGCGCTGCTCGCGCCCTGGCCCGCCTGGCTGCTCCGGCTGTTCCTGGCCCGGGTCTGGGGCATGGCGCCCCACGGGGCCGACGCGACGGCGCGCTGGCTCAAGGGCCGCGACGGCGTCTGGCAGGCCCTGCACATGGGCAAAGACGAGATGGCCGTCATTGCCGAGGACCGCTGGGAGCAGGACGGGTTCTGGGGCGGCGGCGGCGGCGGCGGCGTGGTGGAGGAGGCGGTTTTGGAGGCTGTGGAGGCTGTGGAGGAGGAGGAGGAGGAGGAGGAGGAGGAAAAGGAGCAGCAAGTCGATCGGCAGGACCAGCAGCCGCCCAAGTTCTACATGTTCTATGGCAAGGACGACCACTGGATCTCGAACGAGGTCAGGGATAAGTTTATTGCTGCCAGGCACGCGGCTGATCAGGGCAGGGAGGGGGGCGCCAAGATTACCCTAGACGAGAGTGGCGTGATCCCGCATGACTTTTGCATCAACTACAGCGAGCCCGTGGCCGAGCGGGTCAAGGTGTGGCTAGACGAGCTTGCAGAGCAACTGTGAAGGTCTTCGAGCTACGGCTACGTGCTCCCAGTCTTGATTCCTGTATCCGTACACTTTTGCACCTGTCTAGATAGACCAAAAGACCTTGTTATCCAAGTACACCAGAAGATCGAGGGTATATATATATTTATATAAAAGGCAGGCATTTGATCATCAAGCAGACGTTGGTCATGGAGGACAAGGCCATTTGCTCAAAGACACGATGGAAATATGTATTCTTTTCTATCCCGTTTGATGGGATGTGCAACTGCTATCAAACAAAACAAACCAAAATATGGGGCGGCCCGAGGATCTTCCCACCGGGCTCGTCGTGGCATAACACCAACTCCATGCATACAAAAGCAAAGCAAACCAACGGAGCTAATGACAAGGAAGAAGTAATTCATAGCTTACCAGCTATAAACAACAAATGAAAAAAAAGGTTAGTAACCCGGGTGGTCCCACCAGCCGTTGCTCGCGACCTGGTTGGGCTTCCTGTTGAGGAGCGCCATGTCATGCTTCGAGAGGGCCCGGGCCTCCAGGTCCCTGCGTGAAGCCTGCCTGGTGGCACTCTCCCAGCGCCTGTTAGTCCTGCCCTCTGGCAGCTTACGGTTGGTGTAGGCGCGGGAGCCGGGCCCATCGTAGGCCGGGTGCTTGGCCCGGACCTTTTCACGGTCCAGTCTGGGCGGCTCCGAGCCCAGCGTGCCGCCCTTGCCCGTGCTCGAGCCCTCGACGCACTTGGCGCCCCTGAAGGCGACGTCGGCAGCCACCTTCCAGGACTCGACGGGCTTGCGCGTCATGTCCCACGTGTAGAAGCGCCGGCAGTTGGCGGCCTCGTAGACGAACTGCTGCGGCACCTCGGCGTCGGCGTCCTTGTAGGCGTTGCGGAAGTTGAACTGCAGCCCGGCCAGGGGTGGCATCAGCGGTAGGTCGCGGTCCGTCGGGGGCAGGCCGTTGGGCCGCTTGGAGCCCGAGGGGAGCCTTTTGAGCGCGTTGCCGAGAATCTGCTGGAAGATGTTGAACTTGATGACCTGGGCGCCCTTGACGCCACCCACGGCCTGCATCGGCGCCTTGATGGGCCGTCCGCCCAGCGCCAGCGTCTTGACCTTTTGCTCTTCCGTCAGCATACGCGCCAGGATGGTGCAGGTCGATGCGCAGAAGCCGTCCGTCACCAGGACAATATTCTCGGCCTCAAAGTGCGGCTCCGGGGGCGTGTCCTTGGGCCCATAGCCCGACACGATGAAGCCCGGCTCGCCGACCGTGTCCGCCTTGGTGAAGTTGTAGCGGAGAATGCCGGTGAACTTGTCCTCCTTGGTGGTTAGGGGCCCCCACAGAGCCTTCCAGTCCGGGTAACGCTTCAGGTCCTTGTCCAGGACGTTGTTGAACGCGGACCGCTCCTGGCTCGTGCCGTAGATGTCCTTGCCAATCACGTCCCAGGCGTCGGTCGCCCGGAGGCGGGTGCCGTCAAAGGGCGCCTTGGCCTTGGGGAAGAGGTTGCGGTACAGCTCGTACGACTGGAAAAGCAGGCCGCCCCCGTTGGCCGAGACGTCGATGATGAGCTTGGTGCGCTTGGCCTTGCGGCATTCCTCGATGAACTTGCGTACGACACGCCGGAACTCGTGGAACTCGCGCGTGGTCCGTGTCGCACCAGCCTTGGGCGAGAAGGAGAAGATGGATAGCACGGCCACGTCCCTGTAGTCGGTGCCGTTGAGGAAGTATCCGGCAATATAGTCGTTGTAGTGCTTCACCACGGGATAGGGGTAGCCCGTGACCGTCGGCGCCGTGGCGGGCACCACCGAGGTCTTGGACTTCTTCTTACCGTTCTTGCTTGCCTTGGTCGCGCTAGGTTTCGGCTTGGACGAGGAAGATGTTGTCGTCGTGTGGCTGCTACTGCTTGTGGTAGTTGCTGTCGTCGTGCCAGTAGCATGCGACGAGGTCGAGGTGGCCGTCGCCTTGACCGACAGCGACGAGGACACGGCGGACTTTTCAGGGGCCGGGATCTCGTACGCCAGGTGCAGGTCCCGGCCATTCTCGATATCTGTGAGGTCCTGCTGGAGAATTGCATAGTTAGGGAAAGTCTTGACGGATCCGTTAGCGTACTTGTAGATACTAAAGTCGGGCAGCTCGACATATCCGCCGCTCGAGAAGTAGCGGCCGCCACCGCGGGCAATGGTTGCCGGGGAGGAGAAGAGATTGTTATACTGCGCATCCGGGTCTTGTAGGGCGCTGTTTGCGGCGACCATCTGCAGGTACTCGACCGTGGCAATGCCATCGATGCTGACAACCTCGGAGGGCTCAAAGTGCTTGTTCTTCTCCGTCCTGCGCATATCCTCCGTGTCGTAGACCTTGGGCAACTCAAGACCGTCCTTGGACACAGAAGTTAGCGTGCGGCTGACCTGGAAGCCGAAGACGGACAGCAGCGCGGGTCGGTAGTCGAAGTGGCCGTCGTAGGCCTGGTTGTAGATCATGTTGACCTCCCAGGCAAATTCGAGCTGGGACCTGTAGCCGCCCGCGCGCAGCTTCTGCTTGATCTGCTTCAGGCCGCCGACGAGGTCGATGGGCGGGAACAGGTAGCCCTCGGGGGGGTTCTTGAGGTATCCTAACGTGCTCTGCTGCTCGACATAGGGGATTAGAGAGTCGATCAGCGCAATATCTCTATCAAGATTCAGGGGGACGGATGCCAGGCAGGCCAAGGCCAGCGACGGCTTCAGTTGGGATCCTATTCCGAACTCGGCGGCTCGGCGGGCCACGCGGCAGGGCTCGTGGGTGCTGTTGTAGGTCGGCTGGCGGTCCCAAGGCAAGCCGTTGGCGGACACGCCAGAGAGGAGGGTCACAAGGACCCATCCTAGCGCTCGCACCATCGTGTGCTCGGCGGAGGGAAGGGCGGCGAAAGGGAATATAAAAGCGGGGGTATGCAAAGCAATGTGAAAAAAGTAAGAACAGGAGCGTCAGGCAAGCTTGGAGAAAGCGAACTCAGGGGCCCTCTGTCACTAAACTCCGAGAGAAACCCCCAACGGTGTATGTAGAAGAAACAAGACAAAAAAGTTGGTGGATGCTGAATAGAGCTTGTCAAGACGTTTGAGGCAGGAACTGACTGCCGTCTTAATGCTCGTTCTTGTGTCCCGGCTGAGTGTTCGGCGGGATGCTTACTATCGGCCCCGCCAAGCATCCCGGCTCTCCGCAGCCGTCGCTCTGCTCGGACTTGACAGCCATAGTAGGCCTGCCATCGCACAGCGCACTGCGCCATGGCAGGGACCCGTCTGTTCGAATCCCATGTTCCCCGGCTACATAATCGCCCAATAAGCACCTCCTTCGCGTCGAGGTTTCTGGCCTGGTTGTCGCCCACATCCACTTGGGTCTTCTGGGGCTGGTGACTCGCGTAGCGCGGCAATCGCTGCCTCCAGACGTGGTCTGCCTGATGCAGCAGGCTGGAGATCTGTCTGGTCGGGGCCCAGTAAGAGATGAAGCCCATCGCTGGCCAACGAGACGGCGCAGCAAATGTTGGGAGGCAAATGCCACAGGAGCACCCGCAGCACAGAAGCAAGCGACATTCACATGCTTCGGCCAGCCGTCCCGGGGGCAAATGCAGGCAGCGGCCTGCATCGAGAGCCTTCGCCGGGAGATGGCAGTCCATTGGCGGTGCTGTTTGGTGATGTGTTCTCCGTAGATGTCCGGAGCCTGTCGATTGATGGCAATCCAAGCGTGCACATCGTCGGCGTCGGCGTTGATCTATCGCCAAGAGAATCACGTGCTGAGGCGACGGTTGAAGGATGGGGCTTACTACTCACCGGAGGTGCGACCCGCAGGCAAAGCGGTGTGGGGAGAAGAAATAAAAATACCCCGTCAGCATGGCGCTTGCTATGCAGGGTGGCCGGGCACAGTGGCTGATTGATGACTCCATGCCGGACAAGGCAAGGCGGTGGGCGTCAAGTGGCAGTGGCTTTGCCAAGTCAGCGCCCTAAGAATGCGGGACGACACCATCTTCCTTTTTTCCTTCGGCCGCTTTCCCGGCACAAATCGACAGGGTCGCAGGGTGCAGCGACCAAACAAGAGAGAAAAGCAACTCAAGCGACGCAAGCGCGAGCTGTGGTGCATGTCTGCGCGATTTTAACCGCGATGCGAATGGTTCGCCGGCGATAAGATAGGTGGCAAAGCGCAAAAGCAACGCGGCAGAAAGAAGCAAAGACAAAAAAAAGAAATGACCCAGACCCGATTTGAACGGATAACCTTTTGATCTGGAGTCAAACGCGCTACCGTTGCGCCACTAGGCCATTTGTGATGGAAGTCCGGTGGGGGTGCATTATCAGTCGTGGTGTCGGTCAGTAGCGCGCGGGGTCTGCCACGGCAATGCCCAGCGAGCGTTGCATGTGCAAGTCCCCTAGTTTCCGACCACTCTCAGACGTCAGAACGCGGCCATCGCGATTTGTTCCCTTTGCTCGTTGAGAACTCACCTGCTGGCTGGTGGATCGAGTCCACGAGCAAACGGTCGCCACCGTCGCTCGTTATAACCAGCGTCGTCCATCCCGATTTAACATCGAGAAGCTGCTCCCACCACACAGCCAAACGCCCCATCCTCCTCAGCAGCAGACAGCACCGAGCCCCATCCCCCATCATCTCCATCTCAACCTCGATCCCCACATCCAAATCGGCTTGGCATCAATCCAAAATGTCGCCCTCTGAGACTGCGTCCGGTATGCTGGCCCTGGCCCAGCGCCAGGTCGACCGCGTCATCCCTCCCCAGACGCGCGCCCGTGTCCTTGACCAGGTCAAGAAGTTCACTGCCGAGCGCCCACTTTTGTCTGTGAGTGGATCCGGCCATGAGAACCCCCCGGGTGCGGAGGTGGAGAGAACTTCGCGTCAGTGGCGCCCACTAACAGAGGCCCTGTCTGTCTGTCGTGCAGGCCTTTATCGTTGCGCAGGTCCTGACCTCGATCGTTCCGATCGCCGTGTTCCTCGCCTTCACGAGCTCCGTCCTTGCCCTCTCGCTCGGCGCCGCCATCCTGTTTTCGCTGTTCTGGCTGGGCGTCGCACTCGTCTTCGTCGTCCCGGCGCTGTTTGTGACCGTCTCGCTCGGCTTCATCGTCTTCGCGTGGGCGGTTGCTGCGCGTTTCGCCTGGAACGCCCTGCCCGCCGGGATCCGGGCCTCGGTCACCCCCGGCAAGACAAAGTCGAGCAAGCACAAGGGCCAGAATGGCTACCATGATGAGCACAAGAAGGAAGTGAACGGCCGCAACGGCCACGTCCACGCCTAAATCACCCCCACCTCCGAGACGATACGAACGTCGACCAATGGGTTGCGGGCCTAGACAAGTCCGAGGAGAAAAAGAAAGTGTCGGTTGCCCCTCGAATTGGGGCAATTCGATGCGACTTGTGCTGATTTCAAAGGCATCCATTGGTCTGGTGTCGTCTACTACTCTTCTGCATGGATTGCCCATCCCCATTGGGAGGGAATGGGGCCTCTGACTTGTGCTTGGGATGGAATGGTTTTTTGGCACTTCACCACGTCTCGTGGATTATCCTTCGTTTCCAATCACGCCCAGTGCTTGGGTTCCCCTGTGAACCCAGGCCTTCAACGACCCTGGCGTTTTCATTTGTTAGTTAGAGGCCAAATTGTTACGAAAAATTTATGATGAATGTTTGTTGTCGGCGTTTGACTGCACCCTGCCTGCCCACGCATGCATGTACCGAGAACTTCCCGGCCAATTGTGGGCAAACCCCGTGGTCAAGATTGAATTGCTGTCTTGGCCCGTAGTCCTCCAGCTTTAGATGCAAAATTATTTGATGCTATCGCGAGTCCTCGAGTCTTGCTCAGTGACGTCAACCGCCACCGTGCCCAGAGCGATAGGCCATGCATCGTTCCCCGCTCTGCTACAGCACATGATCACCACTGTCGCGCGGGCCATGTTTGGGAGAGCTCGTGCTTAGGCCTGCGCTCGGGCCATGCGCTGACGCGACTCTTTGTCCGCCACAACTCTCCCCGGCCAAACGTTGGGGTCAAGAACGGACGGAACAGACGATCGCAGGCAGCTGTCGTTGCAGCCGCCCCCTGGGAAAGGGTCTCTTTCGAACCTTGCTCAAGACCTCGACGCCAGCCTTTCGTCTCTTGTGCAACTCGCGCCCACCGCTCTTCCACGAGTCCGGGCTGGGGTGTTCGCCATGGCGAACCCCTTCGCTTTCAGGCCCGCTCAGGTCACCTTCTGGACGACGGCCGTATACTTGGCGCTGCTCATCCCCCTCGTGCTGATAAACGAGGGCGTTCCCCCTGTCAACCCCGATGGCTCGTAGGCATTTCCCTCCCGGCCTGTTTGTTCGTCTGATCTGGGCTTTGGGCTGACGCGTCACAGCCGCTTCCTGGATCGCGGCCTCAACCTGACCGAGGCCTGGGCCGACCTGGAGGAGATTACGCAATATTTCCACCACCAGAACAGCAGGAAGAACGACGATGTGCGGGACTACCTGCTCTCCCGTATGGGGCAGATCATCGCCGAGAACGGGGCCCAGCAGCAGACAACCGTCTTCAACGACGTCACGTCAAACTTGACCTTCAAGCACTATGGCATCCCGGTCCACTACCAGGGGAACAACCTCTACGTCTACATCCGCGGCCAGGATGATGTCGAGGGCGAGTGGTGGCACGACGCGACTGTCGGCAAGCCTGTCGGGAAGGGCGGAGTGCTCGTGAATGCTCATTTTGACTCGTGAGCCCACCTTGCCCATCTCTCCGGACCCCCCCCCCCCCCCCCCTC
>PYSQ01000137.1:5639-38972 GCA_003049435.1 Nakataea oryzae | reverse complement strand
CCCCCCTTCCTTGCGTCCGCACTAACGACGGCCCTCCGGATCCAGCGTGTCGACAGCTTATGGTGCCACGGACGACGGCATGGGTGTGGCGACGGTCCTCCAGATGATCAGATACTTTACCACGCCTGGAAACCAGCCTCGCCGCGGCATTGTCGCCCTGCTCAACAATGCAGAGGAGCCGGGCCTGCTGGGCGCCGCGGCCTTTGGACAGAGCCCCTTGCTCCCATTTATCCACACCTTCCTCAACCTGGAAGGTGCCGGCGCTGGCGGCCGCTGCGTCCTGTTCCGCACAACCGACCTCGAGGTGACGAGCGCCTTCGCCAACGTCCAGTCGCCCTTTGGGTCTGTCATCGGCTCCGACGGCTTCAAAAAGGGTCTCATCCGGAGCGGTACCGACTTTTCCGTTTGGCACGACATCTTTGGTCAGCGTGGCCTGGACCTGTCATTCTACCGACCCCGTGCGCTCTATCACACCAACCAGGACGATGCCAGGCACGCGAGCCGCCGCAGCCTCTGGCAGATGATGGCCAACTCGGTCACGACCCTGATCAATCTTTCCGCCGACACGGGCTCCGACTACGTTGGCGAGCGGCCCGATGGCGCCAAGGACAAGGTGCCAAACGGGACTCCTAGCGACGGTGTCTGGTTCGATCTCTTCGGCAGCTCCCTTGTGCTCTTTAACCTGAGGGGCATGTTTGCGTGGTCGCTGACAATCCTGATCGTCGCGCCGCTGACTCTGTTCCTTATGTTTTACCTGGTTCATACCAAGGACAAGAGCTATATCTTCTCCTCAAAGCTCGAGACCGCCCACGATGGCCCGGACGGAGGTGAACCCATCCGACTCGGCGGCTGGAAAGGGCTGTTCCGCTTTCCATTTGCTCTCATTGTCTCTGGTGCATTGGTAATGGGATCGGCTCTGCTGCTCAAGAAGATTAACCCATTCATTATCTACAGCAGCGAATATGCGGTGTAAGCTACCAAACCCTCGTCATCTATTCGGTCCGCGTTGGAAATCCTACTAACTTCAAGGGTTCAAAAGGTGGGCCATGATGATGTCGCTCTTTTACTTTGTGTTCTGGGCCATCATGAGGGGCGCCAGCATCATGCGGCCGAGCGCACTTCATCGGCTTTACACCCACCTCTGGCTATTCTTCCTCGGCTGGATTGCGCTTGTTGTCGTGACCGTGCTGGAGGATAGGATGCAGATCGCTTCGGGCTACATGTTCGTTTTCTGGGAGTCTCAGGTTTTCCTGTCGACCTTCCTCGCCGTGTGCGATCTTTTCTCGCTGCCCAGGAAATCAGATGTAGCTCGGGAGGTCGAGGAAGAGGACCAGATCCGTGATCATCTCGACGCTGTGCCCCGTTCTGACGATCTGATTGCCCCGTCGCCCGGAGAGGGTGCCAGCCAAAGGGGACGCGGCGTTGAATCACGCGGGCGGAATTCTGGCGAGGAAGAAGATGATGACGATGAGCCTGCCACGGAAGATACGCCGCTCTTCAGGAAATCCCAGACCGGGAGGCTTGACACTTCATTTTTCAGAAGAGGATATCGCCGCTCCCTGTCGGCCATACGGGATGCTTCCAAGGCCGGAAATGACGACGAGCAGGTCCGACAGCAGCAGGAACCATATGGGGAGGAGCAGTTCTGGTCCGGGGACATGGTCACCTCCACATGGCTGCTGCAGTTCCTGCTTCTGGGCCCGTTCCTTATTATTCTGGCCGCGCAGATCGGCTTGCTCGTCACCTCGGCGGTATACCAGACTGGTGTGGACGGCTCCAACCAGCTGACGCCCTACGTCGTTATTGCGACCCTCACGGTTGTCCTGCTTATGCCACTCGCCCCGTTCATCCACCGAGTGAGCAGGCATCTGCCTCTGCTGCTGCTCGTCGTGTTCACAGGCACGCTCATCTACAACCTTGCGGCGTTTCCCTTCTCGCCCGCAGCGCCCTACAAAGTATTCTTCAAGCAGACAGTCGACCTTGATACAGGCGCGACTGCCGTCCGGCTGTCGGGTATCGAGCAGTACGTTCGCAACATCGTCGAGGAGATCCCCTCGGCGGCGGGTCAGACTATCGACTGTGGACCAAGCATCAGCCGCAGGGATCTGGTGGACTGTGTATTCGACGCCGCCAATGTGGCGCCACGGCCGGCCTACGGCAGCGGCAACGACAGTCTGGAGCTGGCTCCTGGCGTGCCGCCAACAATAGACTACTACGGAAAGCTGCTCACTGTTCGCATCACGAACCGCACCTATGCTGCCGGCAAGGGTGGCGGCCGAGCATCGGCACGCCTCCACATCGACGCTGTCAACACACGCATCGTGGAGCTCCGGTTCCCCGATTCGGGGCCGGCCATCCGGTCAGTGCGCGTGGTCGGAGGGGAGCCGTGGGATGCACGTTTTGGTGCCTTCCCGGAAGAAGGGGCCAGGCTGGTGAGGCTTTGGAGGCGTGACTGGGACCTTGGCTGGTCCGTGGACCTCAGTTGGGACGGCGAAAGAGGCTTGGATGGCGACGCGGTTGCTTTATGGAGCGACGCGAACGAGGCAGCTCACTCGATGCCTGCGTTCCGGGAGGTTGTGAACTACACCCCTCCTTGGGCCGCCGTGTCCAAGGCGTCGCCGGGACTGGTTGAGGGCAAGAAGGCATTCAAGATCTAGAGCATTTGGTATTGTTGAGAGAACGGGATCATGTTTCTTCTTTGCTTTCTTTCCCTATGAGATTTGCCGTTATCCTCTCCTCAATTTGCGACTGGGACGGCTGGCGCAGCGACATTTGATATGGTCGAGAAAGAAGGCATTTCCTTTGTCAATCTTGCGTTTTCCATCCTTGACCCTTTGGGCATCTGGTTGGACTGGGACGACTCATACGATCAAGTTTTGATGTCGATGTTGATTCACCTGGATATCTGATCACATTTCACCCAACAAGAACCGAGATTCGCGAGAACTGGAGGGGCAGACGCTTTGACACAGACGATCTACCAGGTTGTCGCAAAACCATAATCGCAGTGCCCTGTCTCTGTGAGCGAAAACCTGGCGGGCAATGAGACTGCGAGAGTTGGCAGCGCAATCTTACGAAGCAGCTTCACCCGCAGGACGATGCTGCTCTGCAAGACTCGTGTCCAAGAACGATGGCCGGCCTCGTAATGCCCCGCTGGCCAATCCAGGGGAGCCCCTGCGTGCGGCTGGTTGCAGGGGCAGCCCGGCAGAGCGAGAACCCTGCAAGAGGTGAAGGGGCGGGGACAGGCACGGATGGCAAAGCCTCATTGTTCCAAGTGCGACAGAAAAGGAAGAAACAAGTCATATGTAAAAATAAAATAAAAAACCAAGAAAAAGCCTCTACTGTCGATTCATCCCATCTTGCTTCTGCTCGATGACAGCACTGGGGTACCTGGACGAGGCATTGGGACGAGCTGGCATACAGGAGGGAGGGGGGGTGAGCCATTACTCGCGTGAGCTGTCATCTTGGAAGCCTCTGGTTCGGCGTGCAGGGCTCCCAGAACCAAACAACAAAGAGGCTGACGCATGAACGGTAGGGAGAATCCGTAGTCGCAGCGGTAGTCCCCACATGGAAGGTGGAAGGGCTGAGTAGGGAGCGATTCGCAAGCGCTTGGCTCGCTTGCTATAAACATGGGTGGGGGGAGGGATGGAGAGAAAGCCAGCCCTTTGACGTGCCTACTCGTTACTTCCCATGCAAACCCCAAGCGCACGGCCATTCGTTTGAGAAGCATGGGGAACAGCCCAAAAAAAACAAGCAAAGAAGGAAGGAAGATCGAGTCAGGCACCATGTTCAAGGTTGTGAGGTTATAAAAAAAAAGTCGCCGCCTGCGCCTCTTTTTTCTCTTTTTTTTTTCTTTTTGAGGTGATTTGAGCCACAACCGTATGGATATGGGACGGAGGTTTCTATGCTGGTGGGGCCAAATGAGGAAATTCTTGTGCAAGCCAAAATATACACAGTGTATTCTCTTGGTCCCATTTCTTTGAAGTTAGTTTGCTGGTAGCGGGGAGGTGATGCAGCTGCCAGTCAGTCGTGACTTGCTCAATGCCGTGCAGATGTTCTAGAAGTGGCGGCTGGGAGCGAGTCACGGGATGTTTTGGGATACCGAAGTCTGTGTTTTATGAATGAGGGAGGCAGGAGAATGATAGCTAGAATCACGTCCCGCGAATATGAATATGCCTTGTGCTTGTGCTTGTGTTGTTGCGACATGCGGGACAACCCGTTCGCCGTCGGGCCTACGTCAACCTCCCGCGCCGGTCTTCTCATCATGTGAGCAAGAACAGACGTGCCAAGGCCCCCCCACACACATTTTGTCAATGCTTCTCATCTGGAAATAGGTTTTACGTCCGACGGGATAAAGCCCGCCAGATTGGACCAAAAGAATTGGGATGATTAAAAAAAAGGTCAGATTTGGGCTAACAATAAACCGAACACCAACGCCGATGAGGATCTTGGTAGATGTCGCCAGACAATCGACCTCACTTCTTGGTGCTGCTAATGCGTTTACCCTGGCCTTGTTCGGTGACTTGCCAGAGCAAGAACATGGGAGGATAAAAAAAAACCCAATCAGGTGAGCCCTGTAGCCTCAGGGCAGCCTTTATGCACATGGTATGGGATAAAGGGCAGGAACAAAGCCGAGAGGGCTTGGCGTACGGGGGAAGGGGGTGATGGGACCTGTGACGGAGCCAACAACACTGGCTGCACGCTGACTTTTCTGATCGGGTCGGTAAAATACGGGAATTGTGATTGTGCCGAAGAAGAGAGACAAGAGCTAGGCGAGAGCAAAAGCGAGAGAGACAGGGAGATTTTGCCACAGTTGAGGGCAATGGAGCGAGCGCAACGCTCTCAACTGAATCTCCGAGGCCCCGCCCAGCCGGGCAGAGAGAGAGAGAGAGAGTGAGAGAGTGGGGGAAGGGAGGTGGCCAACGCCTGCGTGACATCAGAGACAGGCACCCAAGAGCAAGCAGGCAGCTCTGGGGGGATGCAAGCAATTCCGTCCGTGAGGGGAAGGTGAAGAATACACCGCTCGCTAGGGGATTCGGATACGATTCTCAACGTGGTTGGCAAGGTTGGTTCTGGCCAGTAATTAAGGTATACGCGTTTGATATCTCCGATAGCGTATCGCCCGCGGGTCCCGCTCGCCGAGCAAGCGCAAGCGCTGGCGCGATCAATCGAGCTTGTCAGTGCTCCAGAAGAAGCAGCACAAGATGTCGATCGCAAGAAGGGTTGTTCAAATCGCGTCGGTTTGACAGGCATGCGTGGTGCATGGTGCCCATTTTGGGTGCCCCTGGCAGTCTGGGGTCTCACCCGGGGTCACTTGAACGGCGACGGCGACAAGGGTAGGGTTACTGACCGGTCTACAGGGAAGCGAAAGGAGAAAAAAAAACCAAAAAAGAAAGAAAAAAAAGAAGAAGAAAAAAGCCGCATCGAGGAGGAGGTCCAAATAGGCAAGTTGCCGGTCTGGCGTGCTCGGCAGGGGCTTTCTGGGGGGTGCTACGGTGCCTGGACTCAGCCGCCATGCCACCATGCCACCATGCACCATGCACCATGCACCATGCACCATGCACCATGCACCATGCCATCCATGTATGCACTCGGGGGCCGCCGCACCACGATGGGCTTGGGTTGCCAGACCGAGGTCAAGTGACCGTTGGCGATGGCCGCTACACCTGGTCAGCCAAGCCGGACACCGTTGGCTGGGCAAGCATTTTGGACAGCCTGGTTCTTTGGTGGACAAATGCCGGCCGGCGGCCAAACCTTGCAAGCGGCCTCTCTGTCGATCGTGCTGACGGACCATTTATCATCGCCTACATATGTGTGTGTGTGTGTGTGTGTGTGCTGCCTGCACCTTTTGAAAGCTCAGCTGCCTGCTTGCCGCGCTACCCCACATCCACGCCTGGTAGCGTCGGGCCAAGCCACCAGGGGGGCCCTGGGCAAAGAGTAAGAAGGGACGACCAAGTTATCGCCGCATGGCGCACATGGCAGCCCGCTGTCCCGCCCCTCCTTCAACCACAGGCGCTTGCTTACCTTTACTTGTGTGTGTGTGTGTGTGTGTGATTTCCTTGCCCGGCCAGGGTTCCACCGTGGCGCAGCCTCCTCGCGCGCGCTGGACCCACCATCGCCGCGATGGTACTCAGTTGTCAGTCTGGTCGTTTCAGCCGACCACCAGAGGCAAGCGGGTACGTGGGGATCCTCGGGGGCAAGAGAGCCGTTCATTGGCCATTTTACTGTCCTCGCCCTTTTTTCGCATCTTGCTCGCTTTCGCTTTGTCGGAGGCGGGGCGGGGCGACCAAAAAGCCAACAGCCATTTCGGGAGACCGCTGCCGACAGACACACACAGCACCGAGTGCCACCGCGGGCTTTTTTCCGTCTCGTCTCATCTCGCCATCTCGCCCGTCGGCCAATGATGGACCTCCGGCTGCAACCATTGCCCACTCAAGAGGCGAAACCCAGAAACTCTTACCACCAACACGAGCAAACAAACCGCCTCCGCAGCCAGAGCCGTCTTCCGAATCCGGGTGGTGTCCGGTCCCCAAGACGGCCCGCCAAGCGTCCGCCAGCAGGCCGCAACCGCGCTGCCCACCTACACGCGCTGCACGTCAGCTTTTTCTCGGACGGGCTCGCGCTCGTGGCGGGCATGCGGCAGACGGAAGCTGAAGCACGAGGCTGGGCTGGGGCTTGGAACAAGGACTCAGCATTCCTACATATAACACGACGCCAGCTATTAATCGCGTTGCGTTCCTCTTGGGGCCCGCCCCCGCCGCCTGCCGGACCGAACACCTGCCGCAGCTGGGACATAGGGCCTCTTCTCTGCCCCGAATGCACCACGTGGTTGTGACTGCGACTCTATAATGAAACGCGCTTGCCTATATGCAAACTCTGCCCTGCTCCGCACTCGCCTGCCCTTCCCGCAGTCGCGCCATAGCACTCTTTCATATGGCACCACGGCGGTGGGGGCCTTCTTCTTTGGGCTTGCGTTGGTTGCGTCTCCATCGGTCTTGCATGAACATGCCCGGAACCTTGCGGTGGAGTCTCTGCAAACAAAATGGCCCAAGCCCAGGCGGCCCTGTCTGCTGGTGGTGCTACTCGCTGCTCCAGCGGGGCCCACGACCCTGGCCCACACGTGTCTTGAAGCGAAAAGTGGGCGGCCAGGCAGACGCGTAAGTAAGTACTCGCACATAGACCTTGAGAAGCCGGCAGATTCATGACGAATGGACATGCATATTTCCCCCCAGCTGTCGTGTGCACACGCGGGCCCAGAAGCTCGCTTGCGCAGATTAAGAAACAGAGCAAACGACCGGCAGGGCTCATGTTTGTTGGGTGCAGGTGAATCCACCGCACCTTTCTGGCATGTGGTGCGGCCGTCCCAGACAGGCCAACGGTTCGTCATGGGTGGTGGCCGGCCGAGAGGAGAGCTCCACCCTCTTGGCCAGCCTGTCCTCGTTATTCTCCATGCCTCGGCGCCGCATTCCTTGGCTACCATATGGACCCTTCTGGTCCCAAGTAGACCTCCGGGCCGGCACCCGGTGTTCTAGGCTTCGGCCCTTTTGCTCCTTTCCCCTCACCTCGCTCTCGGCTCTCAGCTGTGCGAGGGCGGCGAGGATGTGACATCGGGAGGCCCGGCCGTGCAGGATACCTACCTGCCTGCGTGTGCTGACGTTGGTCGGGCGTTTCCGATGCGACCAAGCAAAGCAAGGCAGACTGCTTATGCCGTGCAGCCGAAGATATCCATGTCATCGCTGCTTCGTTGACCCGGCGGCTGTGCAGTGGGACGTACGTTGATTTGATCTGGTAGGCCTCTGACTGCATATACCGGCCTAGGAAGCATAGGGAGAAAAAAGAAGAGCCGGTCCACGAGCTCGGAAATGGCTGGAACAACAGGCTAAGGCAAGCCGTGTTTCCGTGGCCTGATGGTGTGTTTGAGAGGTCCTGGCAGGAGGGGCCGAATGTGAGGGGAACAGGAAGGAAAGGCTGGGCCAGACATCGAGAAAGAGTGGTTGGGGCCCAGATAAGCATCGAGGGCCGAGCCCGGGTGGTTGCCGTTGGGCCTCTGCTGCGGCAGCATGTCCCAGGTTGATTTGCCATGCCCCGGAGCGGAGCCGGCGCGCCAGTCATAGCAAGGGCAGAAAAGAAATAACAGGGCTTCATGCACAAAAGAATCTGGTGTCAGCGCTCTCACCAGGGGAAAGCGCGCGCAAAAAATGTGGGCTCTGCCATCCCCACCCCGGGGGCGATATGATCGAAAGCTGTGCTGATATGGGGCGGGCGAGCCTTGGCAGCCCCAAACACCCAAAGCCCCGGGATCGGATCTTGGGTCTTGGCTGGCTGACAAGAATCGCCGCCCTGGGGGGTGAGGCGAGCAGGGCGGATATTCGCGCGAGCCAGCCCCCTGGCCTGGCCAGGTCAGGTCCTGTTTTTTTCTTTTTCTTTTTTTTATCATGTCCGGGTTCCTTTTTGGGCCACATCGGGTGCTTCAACTCAGGGTGGCATCGACTTTATTGTCCTGGCATTTCCCCGGTCTTTCGCCTTCCCCTGGAAGCCGTGTTCTCTCTTTCCTTTCGACTCCTTCCCCATCCACTAAATCGCCAGAGATTCAGGTGAATACCGTCGACGTAACACGGTGGGAAACGGCCAGCCCTTCTCTCAGCCCCCCATCGTCCAGCCACCCCAGTTGTTCCTGGGTCCTCGGGCGTGTTGCAAGGGCAATGACCTTTTCATAAGGCCGGTCTAGTCTAGGGCCCAGACTGTGTCACTCTTTTCGTCATATCTCTCTCTTTTTCGTTTTCGTTTTTACTTCTTTCGTTTCCTTGCTTCTATTTTGCAGGTGGCCCTGCGATCCTCACTGTCGATCCAGAGTCCCTGCACACCAAGGGCCACGCAGGGAACATGAGATTCCTGCTATCAGCGGCAGCACTCCTGCTGTCGGCCCTCGTGCCGGCAGCACAGGCCCAAACAAACCAGACGGCACCGACGACTCTGACGATACCGACGACACTGGCGACATCACCACTAATGGCTGTGCTTCCAGAATGTGCGGTATGTACGGATTGAAAGAGGGTGGTAGTGATGGTTGTGGTGGTTGTGGTGACGAGTGCCCATCTGAGAGTGGTCATGCTGACGCTCTTGTTCCTGTGGCATCGAAATAGGCAGCATGTTTGAGATCAGCCATTGCCGAGTCGCCATGTGCACCCAACGACCAGGCGTGCGCCTGCGCCGACGAGAAGCTGCAGGACATGACCTCGAGATGTGTTGAGAAGGCCTGCACCATCAAGCAGTCCTTATTTGTGCTGAACGTGACGGCCAAGGCGTGCGGAGTCGAGTCGCGCGACCGGCGCGAGCTGCTGAGGGTAGTGACCATAACGCTGGCCACTCTGTCGGGCGTCTTCGTCATGATGCGCGTTGCGGCGCGCCTGCTCGTCATCGGCGGGCCTCTGGGCGCCGACGACTGGTTCATCGTGGCGACTCTGCTCACCGGCATCCCCGACACCGTCATGATCGTCCACGGCGCCATCGAGAACGGGCTAGGGCTCGACGTGTGGACGCTTCCGGCCGAGACCATCACCGAGTTCGAACGCTGGTTCTTCATCATGGAGATCGTCTACTTCACACTCATCTCCATGACCAAGATGTCGCTGCTCTTCTTTTATCTTCGCATCTTCCCGACCAAGGGCATCCGCCGCCTGCTCTGGGGCACCGTGGTCTTCAACGCCGCCTACGGGGTCGCTTTTGTCATTGTCGGCATCTTCCAGTGCAGTCCCGTGCAGTTCTTTTGGGAGAGGTGGGACGCGGAGCACAACGGCACTTGCCTCGACCTCAACGCCATCCCCTGGGCCAATGGCGCCATCAGCATCGCTCTCGACCTCTGGATGCTGGCGCTGCCGCTATCGCAGCTCAGGGGGCTGAAGCTTCACTGGAAGAAGAAGGTTGGCGTTGGCATGATGTTTGGCGTCGGAACTTTGTAAGTCTACCCTCCATGGCCCTGGTGATGATGAAGTTCGTCAACTAACCGCGGTCCATCCACACAGTGTCACCATAGTCAGCATCCTGCGGTTGCAGTCCTTGGTCGAATTCGCGAGCTCGAGCAACCCGACATGGGACCATTGGGACTTGACCAACTGGTCCACGATCGAGATCAACGTCGGTATCATGTGCGCCTGCCTCCCATCGCTACGGCTGCTGCTGGTCCGGATATTTCCCAGGCTCGGTGGCTCCTCGGAGCGGTACGGATCCAAGGCTGGGCGGTATTATGACGCTGAGCCGAGCAAGGGCTTCTCGCGGCCCATGACTGGAGGCGGATTGGGTGGCGGCGAGGGCGGGCTGGAGATGGGGAACAGTCCCGGTGGCGGAGGCAAGAAGTCGAAAAAGCATGGCCGTCAGGAATCGCATACCTCGACGCGGGAGCTTGGCGTCCATTCGACGGTCGACAGGGGCTCGCTGGACGATGATGCCAGGACGATCAAGGGCGGCATCACGTACTCGAGGTCTTATCAGGTGTCTTACGCAGACCCGGACGATGAGAGCTTTGTTGGGACCAGCTCCGAGGACAGATCCGAGGCGGGAACGAGAAACGAGAAGAGAGGATCCCGGGAAAAGGAACTTGAACGCGACAGCGAGAGCGGGAGGGAAAGAGGAGGCGGCATTCGAGGCGGACACGGCTATCACCGCCGATTCAACACCACGTCGTCTAGCAAGTCTAGCTTCCAGTCGCCGTCGGTGGAAAAGATACCAGAGAATCTGGTATAGCACTGTAAATTTGTACAAATATTGACGAACCCGAATGATAAACAAGCAGACTTTTTTTGAAGAATAAAAAAAAGAAAAGAAAAAAAAGGGAAAACTGATATTTGGGCCAGACAGCGAGTCTCTGTATCAGCTCTGCGCCAGCCGTTGCACAACTCTCTGTGCACTGCTTAAACTGCGTTGAACAGGCGCGCATAGACTAGCGGATGGGAAGAAGTTCTTTTTGAACATGCAGGTCAGGCGTCTTGCGTACATTTGCGTGAGATTCGGCTACAAATATACGTTGGCCAAGTCCATACGTGGATATGACGTGTAGAGTGAGAATCCTGCACCGAGCGAGACGTACTGTGGTCGGCCCATGCGATTTAGTCGGCCAGACAGGTCCTCTCGGGCTCTCATCAGTCTCTCGATTTCGATCCCGTGTTATCTTTTATGGACTGGAGCACCTCTCTTGGTCTTCCATGGGTTGGTTGATTTGGTGGCCCACAAGAGGTACACGCTGATTTGGATTCTAGTCCAGCTTCTTGTTGTCTTCCTCGCCGGGCGAGGCCTTCCCCTCCTCGCCACCGCCGGAGTTGCCATCTTCAGAGGCTGAGTTGCTCCTGCGGGTCAGGATATGATCGACGATGCCAAGGTCGACGGCCTCTTGCGCGGTCAGGTACTTGTCACGCTCCATCATGTCTTGGATCTCCTCAGGGGTGAACCTCTCACGGTCGGCGGCGGCGTTGAGGTGGCGGCGCACAATCTCGTTGATCTGGGAGCGGATACGGGTGATCTGGCTCGCGTAGATGAGAATATCAGAGGCCTGGCCGCTGGTGGCGCCCAGGGGCTGGTGGACCATGATCTGGCTATGCGGCAGGGCGTAGCGCTTGCCCTTCTCGCCGCCCAGCAGCAGGATGGCGCCCATGGAGGCAGCCAGGCCAACGCAGACGGTGTGGACGGGCGACGAGATGTACGACATTGTGTCGTAAATGGCCAGACCCGACGACACCTGGCCGCCGGGACTGTTGATGTACATGGTGATGGGCTTGTGCGGCGCGTCCGACTCGAGCCAGAGGAGCTGCGCTACCACGGCTGCCGAGGTGCCGTCATTGATGCCGCCGTTTAGGCAGATGATGCGCTCCTGGAGCAGCTTGGAGAATATGTCGGCTGCGACGGTCGAGGCAGGGGTCAGCTACGCTACCGTGGGCGCGCGGGAGGACGACGACGAGGGTGGAAGGTTCACTGTTACGAACATGTTCTCCAGCCTCCTGCCTGTAGCCAGCTCGTCAGTCACAGCCCACAGCATGGAAGGGATGCAAGGTACGCACAGTAACCTCGGTGATAAACGGGATGGGCACGCTTGCATGCGGCGCCAGATCCGAGAGATATCTCCTGCTTGCGCAGCCAGAGCCTGCGTCGCCCGCCCGCCGTGCTCCAATTGACGCTGCGCTTCGCCCCGCAGCAGCCCGAAATATCCTTGGCAAGCTCATTGCGTCTGTATTTACCGCCTGAGCAGCGCCGTCGTGCGTGCGGATCGACTGTCCGGTGTTGCAAGGAGGGACGCGGTTCAAGCGAGGGAGGGGAGGAAGCGAGGCTTGGAGCTCGCGGGCGGAGTTGCGACGTTGGGCCGAGACCAATTGGCGGCGCAGTGGGGATTGCGCCCGCCACTTACCTCTGTAGCTCAAGTGGATCTTGCTGGAGCTCGCGCCCGCACTGCCGTATCGATTAGCGATACCCCTGGCGTCCGCCCGCGATTTGCCTCTAGAGATGGATTTCTTTTCGCCGCAACCTCGACTCGATCCATGCTCGCCGCCCGCCCACACAGCCAGAACGAGAGCCCACGACGCCCCAAAAACTCAAAGATGAGGGGCACTTCCTGTCTGCGCAAGATCGCCAGCAATGCGGCAGCTGGCAGCAGTAGCTCGGAAGGCGTCTTCCGCTCTGGGAGGCGGGTCGGCGCCGAGGCACGGCACTGGCCTTCTACCCACGATCTCCCACGAAAGAGCAACATGCCCGACCAGCCCAGCTGGTGCAGGGCCCCATCGCCGCTGATTCCCCGCATAGACGGTGAAAGCAAAACCATCGCCACCCCGGGCGGCGCCCTGCCAATATCCCCTCTCATGGACGAGGACTACCTGAAGGCCTGGAGAAAGCACGATAATCTCAAGCCCAAGCCCGACAAAGCCAAGGCCGGAAAGCTAGAGAGGCAGCTGGAGAAAAATCCATACGGTCAGTCCTTCCGTATCCGCCATCCGGGTTTGCTCTGTAGAACTCGCGCGGCGACTAACCCGTAGCTCCCTCGCAAAGCCATGGCACTGGCCACAAACGTTCGCCACGACGGGGTGACAAATACGACGCTGCCCCGGTATTTCCTGCAGGATTTCTATTTCATAGAAAACCCCGAGACGAAGGCCTTGTGGTTCACGCCGGGCTCGCTGATGGATGGCCACAACCCTGACCGGGAGGGTCAGCGTCCCATGGCCCAAGATAACGCGCCGCTAGACGACGATGCTTGCTGGGATGCGGGTGGTGCAGAACTGCCTACAACCAGATCGCATGACACGGCGGTTTCTCCAGCCGAGGGGTCCTGCGAACCCCCCAGGCCCCGAACAGCGCGTGCCTATACGCTGCCCCGTCGCGAACTGCTTGCGTTGCTTCCCGGGGGCCAGGGGCTGCCCAAGGAGTACCGAAAGTACCGGAACGCCCACCACAGGATGTCGCATTTTGCGAAACAGCCCCATGCTGTCTACCGTGCCGACATGGATGAGTTCGTGCTGGAGCTCATGCGGGCTGACATAGTGAAGAGTCTTCTGTACCTGGCCCGTCTTTGCGAGGATGTGGAAGATGGCAGGAAATACATCGTGCGGTGCAGTGCCCAAACTCTTGAGGAGGAAGACTGGGGTAGCCATGTGTTCCGCGGGTGCGTGTTGTGGCTCGGCTATCGTGACGACATTAAGGACACGCCGCCGCCACCCAAGGAGTTTGAGGTCGTCACGGTCCCGGACGTCAAGCGCAACGCGGCGTTACCTGTGCACGATCTAAACAGGCTATTGGGGACTGAGGCTGTCAAGAAGCTCCGGGCCGAGCGTAGCACTTTTCGCCAGGGGGTTTTCTTTCTCTTGGCCCGGGAAAGGACAAGCAAATTGCAGATGGCGCTCTGGAAACTCCAGGGCTACCTCGCCGAGTATCCAGAATACAGGTGAAGTCAAGTGTTGCTTCGTCTTTGCGTCCGGCGCCTGGGAAACATGAAGAATGCTGCCTGGCAGCCATGGTAACGAAAGAAGCAGGTACACAAGGACCTACCCAGTGCAGAGTCCATTCCTGCCACAGCCGGGTTGGTTGATGAAGGGACAGCCTGTGTCCATGGCGGCGCTGAAAAAGAGGCAACCAAATTGGGATGGGGCTGACCACGTCGGCAACCCCGCAGGCGGGTTGACAGGCGCATTCGGTGGCTTTCCATTGTACGTGCCCTCGCCTGCACTCAGCCTTGCCGGCCGAGGGTGGAAGCTGGTGGGTGCATGAAAACAAGGGTCCAGTCGGCTTGCAGCAAGCAAGCAAGACGGTTGGCGAGAATTTTGGGCCCCAAAGAAAGGCCTGGAAAACACACGAAGACGCAGAAAAGACGCAGTCCAACGACGGGCGGACCCTGCGGGGTTTGCTGGGCCAGGGCTTTGTTTGGGCCATTCTTCTGTTTTCCACAGGCATCCAGCAGCGACTGGAAACGGCGGGTTCGCCTTGCTTGCGCAGCCCCAGGCTCTTGATGCCGCTAGCAGTTCCCACTACCTCCCCATCACGGCGCAGGCGTAGGCCCAAGCCCAGGCACCGGGGTGCGAGCTGCCTCACAGACCCCTGCAGCGACAGCTCCACCGGCCAATCAGCGGCCGCCGTCGTTGCTACGGGGGCGGGCGCCTGCGGGCGCAGATTCTAGACTGATAGAATCCGATAGAATCGAGGGGTGCTTTTCGCAGACATTTTTCTACCCGTCATGCAGCCCGTCTCTGCCTCTGCTGCAGACCTTTTTTCTTCTTCCCTCTCTCCATCACAGAACACCCAATTTCCTCCTCTCGCTTTGGCTTCGCTCCAGTTGCGGACGATCACGACTTTCCTTGCCCTTTGATACCCCTCTTCCGTGACCAGTTCAGGTAGGATTCCCACTTACACGCCCTGGCCTTCCCCGCCCCCTCCTCGCTCCTTCCCTTGACCGCACGCTCCTCTGCGCCGGCGAGCAAGGGTGTCAGCCTTGCGTGCCCGCCCTTCCATTTTGGAGGGGAATCTTCCATCGGATTCCACGCCCAGCGCAGCCCTTCCACCAGCCTGCCCTCCAGTCGCCAGACACCCCGCCATAAAACTTTGCCTTCGCTCCTCCCATTGCCTCTCCGCGAGCTGTTCCATCCCCAAACCACCAGCAACAACATACCACTGCCTCTTGAACCTTTCCCACCCTCCACCACTGGCACCCCAGCCGCCGTCTCGGCAGCGCCAGATCGCAAGACCTCGCATCTAACGTCGCCCCAGATTCTAGACGACAGCACCACACACACCCGCCAAGATGTCTGAGACTTTCGAGTTCCAGGCTGAGATCTCTCAGCTGCTCTCGCTCATCATCAACACCGTCTACTCCAACAAGGAGATCTTCCTGCGAGAGCTGGTGTCCAACTGCTCAGATGCCCTCGACAAGATCCGCTACGAGGCCCTGTCGGACCCCAGCAAGCTGGACTCCGGCAAGGACCTCAGGATCGACATCATCCCCGACAAGGAGAACAAGACCTTGACCATCAGGGACACTGGTATCGGCATGACCAAGGCTGTAAGTACCTCGCCCAGTAGACACGCAACCGACCGCCCTGCCGGCCATTGCACGCAGCTAACACCGGCCCATCTATTCAGGACCTGGTCAACAACCTCGGCACAATTGCCCGCTCGGGCACCAAGCAGTTCATGGAGGCCCTGACCGCCGGTGCCGACATCTCCATGATTGGCCAGTTCGGTGTTGGTTTCTACTCGGCGTACCTTGTCGCTGACAAGGTTACCGTCATCTCCAAGCACAACGATGACGAGCAGTACATCTGGGAGTCCAGCGCTGGCGGTACCTTCAACATCATTGCCGACACCGAGGGCGAGCCCCTTGGCCGTGGCACCAAGATGATCCTGCACCTCAAGGATGAGCAGACCGACTACCTCAACGAGAGCAAGATCAAGGAAGTCATCAAGAAGCACTCTGAGTTCATCTCGTACCCCATCTACCTCCACGTCCTCAAGGAGACCGAGAAGGAGGTCCCCGACGAGGAGGCTGAGACCAAGGAGGAGGAGGAGGGCGACGACAAGAAGCCCAAGATTGAGGAGGTTGACGAGGATGAGGAGGAGAAGAAGCCCAAGACCAAGAAGGTCAAGGAGACCAAGATCGAGGAGGAGGAGCTGAACAAGCAGAAGCCCATCTGGACCCGTAACCCCCAGGACATCACCCAGGAGGAGTACGCCGCCTTCTACAAGTCGCTGTCAAACGACTGGGAGGACCACCTGGGTGTCAAGCACTTCTCGGTTGAGGGTCAGCTCGAGTTCCGCGCCATCCTCTTCGTCCCCAAGCGCGCCCCCTTCGACCTGTTCGAGACCAAGAAGACCAAGAACAACATCAAGCTTTACGTCCGCCGCGTCTTCATCACCGACGATGCCACCGACCTCATCCCCGAGTGGCTGAGCTTCGTCAAGGGTGTTGTCGACTCTGAGGACCTGCCCCTCAACCTGTCGCGTGAGACCCTGCAGCAGAACAAGATCATGAAGGTCATCAAGAAGAACATCGTCAAGAAGTCGCTTGAGCTGTTCAACGAGATCGCCGAGGACAAGGAGCAGTTCGACAAGTTCTACAGTGCCTTCTCCAAGAACCTGAAGCTCGGTATCCACGAGGACTCGCAGAACCGCGGCACCCTGGCCAAGCTCCTGCGCTTCAACTCGACCAAGTCTGGCGATGAGATGACCTCGCTGTCCGACTACGTCACCCGCATGCCGGAGATTCAGAAGAACATCTACTACATCACCGGCGAGTCCCTCAAGGCCGTCCAGAAGTCGCCCTTCCTTGACTCGCTTAAGGAGAAGAACTTCGAGGTCCTGTTCCTTGTCGACCCCATTGACGAGTACGCCATGACCCAACTGAAGGAGTTCGAGGGCAAGAAGCTGGTCGACATCACCAAGGACTTCGAGCTCGAGGAGACTGATGAGGAGAAGGCCCTCCGCGAGAAGGAGGAGAAGGAGTACGAGGACCTTGCCAAGGCCCTCAAGAACGTTCTCGGCGACAAGGTCGAGAAGGTGGTCGTCTCCCACAAGCTGGTTGGTGCCCCGTGCGCCATCCGCACCGGCCAGTTCGGCTGGTCCGCCAACATGGAGCGTATCATGAAGGCCCAGGCCCTGCGTGACACCTCCATGTCCAGCTACATGTCGTCCAAGAAGACTTTCGAGATCTCGCCCAAGAGCAGCATTGTCAAGGAGCTGAAGAAGAAGGTCGAGGCCGACGGCGAGAACGACAAGACTGTAAAGTCGATTGTTCAGCTGCTGTTCGAGACCTCGCTGCTGGTTTCGGGCTTCACCATCGAGGAGCCCGCCGGCTTCGCCGAGCGCATCCACAAGCTCGTCTCGCTGGGTCTCAACATCGACGAGGAGCCCGAGGCCTCCTCGGACGCCCCCGCTGCCGATGCTGGCGTGCCTGCCGCCGAGACTGGCGACAGCGCCATGGAGGAGGTCGACTAAGCGGTCTGACTTCGGCTGATGGTCAAACGGCGCAATGAATAGTGGGTTTCTGATCAAAAGTCTTTTCTTTCTTTTACTGGAGTTTCGGGAATTCGGGGGTATCGGTCTGGCAATGATAAGTTCCCACCATGCAACGCAGTTACGGCATCTTGTTTTTAGTGAGCTTTCAAAGCACGGTTCATAATTCTTTTTCCCATCTCCCTGACCTGGGTGGTTAACAAGAAGGGTCTTTGTACCCTGGCCTAATCCGTCATCGCCATCCTCATCGCCAACTATGATTTATTGTTTTTGCGTGCCATTTCGCAGTGTCTGTACACTTAGCATGGACTCGGAAGAATGGTTCCGTCGGTAGATGGTGCTTGCACGTAGACAATGGAACGAAGAGTTTTAGAGTAGAGACAAGTTGCCAAAGATAACTGATCTGGATGAAGCGACTCAGTACTTGGAAAAATAAAACCTCAGTCATAATGTTACTTCCGGCTTCACGACTGCCGCAAGTAGACCGTGCATACAAACGCGGAAAGCCCAAGGATCGCTTGTTTTATTGTTTTGTGTATCCTTATTGAAGAATGCAGAACCCAAAAAGTGAATAAAAACTTGCCAAAGCGCTAAAACCCACCATCAAGAAAAGAAAAGCAAGTGGCCTCCGGACGCCTAGGTCGCTCATTTAGATGCAGTCGAGGCCTCGGAAGGAGTGAAGGGTAATGAATGCCGAAGATCGAAGGTAACCAAAGTGAAGAGACGGAAAGACAACAAGGGGGAACAAGACGAATGAAAAAGACAAACGAAGGAAGATAGTTGGTGTCCTCAAAGGGTGTTTTCTGTAGAGAAAGCCCGCCGTCTTCGAAGGATTTTTTTTCTGTCGGGCATATGCCCAAAGCCGTTGGAGCGTGAACAGAGGAAGTGGTCGAGGCCAGGGATAAGTGCTGCAGTGGAACACGAGTGCCAGTCGTGTTCCTTCCCCGGATCTAGCGAGGGAAGAGGGGGTGACGAATGGGTAGTAGTAGTGTGCTTGAGCCTGAAGGGGTCGCAAGAAGAAGACAGGAGAAATGGGGACAAGGACAGAATGAGATATCCAAGAAACCAAACCAATTCCGATGTCGGGTATCCCAGGCCATCCTCCAGGCCCTCCTCGTCCACCATGCCTGGCAGCCAATACATCCATTTAGTCCTCCGTCGTGCTATAAAAAGTATACATGGAAATATAGTATCCAAACTTCCCAATCTAAGAAGAAAAAGAAAAACATATGAAACAAGGACGCCTTGACGGTCGTTCCTTTCATTTTTCGTCCACTCTACAGTGGGCATCAAACCTGCCATGTCAGCCACACACCCGCCTCTTTTTTTTTTTAGCCGTGTCTGGAGACGCCCTTGGATTTGATGCTCGGAATTCTTGTCCGCACACCGACATGCCAGTGGACGCTCTGCTAGGAAGCTGCCGGAACTCACGCGAGATCGGTACATCATAACGAAACGTCGCCGCCTTCGTCCTCGTCGTGGAACCGAATCCCGCCCTGGACCTGGATTGCGTCACGAACCCATTCCGAGGCCGCGACCTTTTCGACGGACCACCTGCTGCGTGCGCGCTTGAGTAGGCCCTCGGTGATTTGCATGGCACCCAACAAGCCTTTTGACTTGAACATGGCCTCGTCACCCTCGTGGTCGCCGTCCTCGCCCGCGAACGCGACCCAGCGCCACTCGACGCGGGCGATGCGGTGGCTCGTCCGGGACCGCATCCGGTGTGCGCTGTCGGCTCCGTTGACAGTGCCCGGGAGCGGATCGAAGGGGAGGCGGGACTCGAGGAGTGAGTACAACAGCACGCCTAGCGACCACGCGTCGATGGCACGTCCATCGTATGGCTGGCCCATGATGACCTCGGGTGCCGCGTAGTCATCGGAACCGCATCGCGTCTCAAGCTTCTCGTCGTCAGCTACGCGCCGCGACAGGCCCAGATCCGTAAGTGTCGATACCGAGTACGGGTACGTGGTCCAGTCGATCGAGGTGTCTGCTAGTTCGCTGGGGGTGAGGTTGACCAGTACGTCTGCAGCAAACAACAATGGTTAGATGACCCTGGAGGTGAACTCGAGGGGTAAAATATGGAGGGGATGAGGGAGGGAGAGATTGTGGGGGTGTCGAAGGAAGTATATATATATATACTAACTCTCCAGCTTGATGTCGCGGTGAACGATGCGCCGTTCGTGTAGGTACCGCACGGCGCCGACCAGCTCCGAGAATATGCGGCGCATTAGGGCCGGGCTTAGTAGCTTGCGATGAGCGGTCGCCACATCGAACAGGTCACCACCCGGACAGTAGCTCAGGACGAGAATGGCACGCGTGGGCTCGATGTTCCAGGCTCGCAGGTGCACTAGCGACGGGTGACGGATGGACTGCATGATCTCGAGCTCGCGCTTGAGGCTCATCTCCACCCTGTCCTCCGACGCTCCGCCCTTGGGGCCATGCTCGCACACCTTGACCGCCACCAGTGTTCTGCGGTCGTACCTCTGATGGGTTGGGAGTTGCAGTGGCTGCGGTTGGTCCGAGTCGCCACAGCCGCTCTCGTCTCCCTCGTCGATTTCGGGTGGTGCGCTCGTCGCCAGCATGACACGACTGAAGGTTCCCTGGCCGAGCATCTTGATGGCGCGCCACCTGCGCAGCTTGCCGTCGAGGCGGTTGCGCGCCTCGAAGTACTCATAGTGGCGGCCAGCTTGCGGGGCCGACGAAGACTGGCCGCCCGCAGTCGAGGTGGTTGACGAGGACGAGGACGAGGACGAGTCTCCGGCGCTTAGAGACGACTCGCTCGGAGGCGGCGTGGGTGGCTTCTCGACCGGCGTGAGCCCGCGGGCAGCCGAGAGGTGGGGCTCACGGCGCAGGTGCGGGGCGTCTCCGGCCGCCGCCTTGGCGCTGCCGCGCGACCCTGTCACCGTGAGCATCCGCTTGGGAATCAGCATCGGGTCCGGAGTGTACTCGCTCACGCTCCTATTGCGCGTGTGCACCTGGTACGTCGTCGCCGTCGTGGTTGGAGGGATGGCGGCGGAGCTCGAGCCGCCGTCGGGCGCGCTGCCAGCGCTTGCACCGTCCGCAGCACCATCTCCGTCCGCGCCGAGGCCGGCATAGGCCCTCCTCTTGGTGTTGTTAGCCAGGGCTGCAGCTATCGACTCGCTGTTGCTCGACACAAGAACAACGTCGGCGCCGGGCGTGGGGGGAGCGGCTTCACGAGACGGCGGCCTTCCCAGCCTCCTCCAGGGACCAGGCGAATCTCCAACGAGCAGGGGAGAAGGCAGCGGGGTCAAATCGCCCATAGCCGCTATTATCGGGCTCGGGTACGTCGAGCTTGCGGCCGAGGCGGTGCCGAAGCCCGGGCCAAGGCTCCTCTTGAAACTGGGCGTGCGCGAGGGCGGCCTCAGCGATGGGGCCGATGTCTTGTGTTGGAGGCCAAAAGTGGAGGTTCTGACGGGAGTCGTGGGCGAAAGGCTCGAGGCCGTGTTGCCGGCGCTATCCCGACGGCTCCGGGCCGCGGCTGAGGGGTCGATGCGGGGACGGGTGGCGGAGCCGCTCCGGCGTCCGGCAGATAGCGGGCTCCGCTGATAGCGCGGAGATTCGTCGCCCGACTGCTGCGAGAGGTTGGTCCGTGGCGGGCTGGGAGAATCGCACGGCGAAGGGGCGATGGTCCTGGAGCGGAACTCGAGGTTGCCCGTGGCGCCGGTGCCGAAAGTTTCGCCACGCAGCAGAGAAGAGGTTGAGCGTGTGGGGGACGGTGGGCTGCGGTCGAACCGGTCGAGGACTGCGCGGGTGGTGTCTAGGGGCGGGAAGGCGAAGGTTGCGGTTGCGTTGTTCGCCGCGGCATTTTGGTTACTCAGCAGCAGGGCGGCCTGCTGTGAGGCATGGTGAAGCAGCGATTGATGGGCGTGGGGGTGTGGCTGGTCATCGGGCCCGGGTACATGGGTCGAGGACGGCTGTGGTATGCTCGCTGTAGGGATGAACGTCGCTGTCCCGTCCGTCATGGTTACCCGTTAACGCTGCTGGCGGTGGGGGCCCAGGGGCGAGGACCTGAATCGTCGGCGGGAGCTGCCCGTGTAAGTCTCGGTAGGCAGCAAAAGAAAGCGAACGTCCGCGCCGTCGCCGGCAGAAGACGGACAGGCGCAGCGCAACGGGGGAGTCTGCATGCAGCAGGGCGCAACGAGGGAGAGGGCGCGAGACGGATGCAGAGGAGACTGTGCGGAAGAGGGCGGACGAGGGGACAGGGGGGCGTGTCGTCGCTGAGGGCAGCTCGGTGGTTCAAGGGGCTGACGGGGGAGTCTAGAATAGATGGGTCAAAGGCATGGCGATGGATGGGGCAGGGCATGACAGAGCAGAGCAGGATTGAGGGGGAAACGACACGGGTTTGTGCCCAGACAGCCTCTTCGTCTGGTCTGGCCGTGTGCAGTCCCTGGGGCTGGCCCACGTTTTTGTGACTTTGAAAGGCTGGATCTTGGTCGGGGCAGCCAACATTGCCACCGAGACGGACCGCCTGCTTCCTCGCCAAACACAGCAACCATGGGGGCCTGTCTGGGCACAGGTGCTGCAGAGGCGGCAGTCATGTCTTGCTTGCCCTTGGGAAAGCGCGGTCCTCGGCGTGCAGCTGGGCAGCAACAGGTAGGGGGGCAGGTATGGGAAGCGGAAGCGGCCAGGGGAGGGGCAGTGCGGGAATGAGACACGGGCCTGGAGGGAAATGCACTCACGTAGCGGCCTCGTGGGCGCAGGACTGGCAGTCGGTAGGCTGCCGAGGGAGATGGCGCCGAGACAGAGCTCTTTCGGTTTTGCACGGCCGGGGGGGATCCAATGGCGGGTTTGATGGTCGGGAGGGACTCGGGCAGCTCTTCAATGCACGTCGCGGTGCTCGACTCAGAGTTGGGTGGGCTCCCACCAGGCTGCTGCTCGCTCAGGCTGCCCGCGGCGCGCCTTGCAGAGGGCGCAGCGACCGAGGAAGTAACGTAACGGCAAAACGGCTCCCGGGCAGGCGATGGGGGCTGGACGTGGAGAGGGGAAACTGGACTGGAGCCTTTTCAGTCCAGCCTTCCAGACCGGAGTGGCAAGCGCTGCTGCAGGCGGCAGGCACAGGCGGAACGCAGGGGGGTGGCGGGCTTGATTGGGCGCGCAGTCTGGTTGCAGGCGCTTTCTATGTTGCAGGACGCGGGCGGCGTCAACGGCGAGATCCATTCAGCTAGCTAGCCAACTGATGGTGAAAAGGGAAAAGAAGAAGAAGAAAAAAAAAAAGAAAAAAACAGATTCCCCAGTCTCTGCAAGCCGAATCCAGAACTGCAGACGCCCGACAAGTCATGGCTTGCCGTCTGGCGACGTTAATCAAAGCAGAGGATATAATTAATCTCCTTCCTCCCCCATTCCGTCAATTGAATCATTTGGGCACGGTCAGGTGAGCGCTGCACAAGGGAACAAAAGGCGGGCGGACGCTGGCATACGGAAGGACGCGCGCAATTTGCTGACTGGTGGGGATCGCCAGCAAAATTGGACCCAAGATTACTTTTTTGCTCTTGGACTTTTTATTTTTTTATTTTTCCTTTTTTCCTATTCTTGCTTGCTTTGCAGGGCGTCTCAGCACACGGGGACTCGCCGAACACGGGGAACCATGCAGCGTTGCATCCCTCCCGGCCCATCTCTCTCTTTCTCTCTCTCTCCCTCTCCCTCTCGTACCCTATGTAGGCAGGAGACAGCGTTGTCGGGCTTGTCGTGTCGCACTCTTGTCCTCCCTGGCTCTGCTGCATGACGATGGCGCACGTCGAATGCAACGACAGTCACCGGACGTGTTCCTGTGGTGGGTTCCGCCACACAGGGGTAAAGGGGACCGGGCGACGTTATCCGACCAGCCTTTTTCTCCGTCGCCGCGGCGGACGCGCATTATCAGTGCGCCCCAGGCGGCAGCAGCAGCCAGCCAGCCAGCCAGCCCGTGCGCTAGGCTAGAAGCCTGAGCCCGACCGTTGGCCGGCCCAAGAGGCATAGCGGAAGCCTTATCAGCGCGTGTCAAGACCTGGGCGAGGCCCGGCTCGGTCGTTGAGGATGTGTGGCGCTGGGCCCAAGTCCAGTCGCCGCCGGCCTACTACGTCAGGGGCTGGCAGATGGGGCACGTCCGGCCGTCTCGTGATGTGTGGGTGCCTGGACGACCGACCGACAGTGTTGAGAGGAGAGAGCGCGATCAGGGTAGGTGTTTGATGCCGGCCAGCCAGCCAGTCTGCCAGCCTGCAATGCGGCATCGGCCGCTTGCTCGTTGCGGGTGTGGGGATTATTCTCCTTGTGCTGCCCAGAATACCGCCGCAATGAATGAACCCCCAAGCGAGCGGCTCGGGTCCAGCAGCCGGACTGGCGCGGCCACCAAAGGCCAGTCGCTTGGCGGGTGGTGGCGTGTCAAGCGCGCCTGGACCGCACGGCCGGCCGGCCACGATCTACCGCCCTGCCTGTCAGTCTTGCCCGCTGCACCACGATGGCGAGCCCCCAGAGACGATTGGCACATCCTTCGACCTTGCAGCAGCCAACCTACATGGGCCGCCGCCGCCCCGCAAAAACCAGGCGTCGCACGAAGCCCAGATTGAGTCGATGGTGAAAAAAGACGGTGGTCAGCCCCGCCCATCGCTTAGACATGCCCCCTGTCCATGCCGAGCATTCACTCTCAGACTCTTGTAACAATGCACAAGTGGTTTTTGCTCATGACCGCACATCGGCATCCTCAGACATTGAAGACACCCTTCGGCTGCCGCTAGCTAGCAAGCAAGGTCATGTGTGTGGATGCAGGGCGATGCGATGCATTCATTACGTGCAGTAGGAACGGGCTAGAAGCGGGCAGGTCGCTGGGGCCGTGAATCATTACCGCAACCATGGTTTCGCCCCCATCAGCCCCTTTTCGACCGAGGACAAGACGCAACAGCCCAGCCCTTGCACTCGGGAAAACGGTAAACAGACCAGAAAAGACATGGAAAAAAAAGAAAGCGCCAAGGCCGGTCACGTCCTCCCCGCCGTCGCCGTCGCCGTCGCCGTCAGCTCCATGACCTTGGCGACGCGCCAAGGCATCTTGCCGCTGCGGTGGTCCGACTCGCTCACAAAATCCAGCACGACTGCCCGCCTGACCACAGGCGACACCACCCAGTCGAGCATCCCGCCGTCGCCGCCCAGGTACGGGCTCGCCATGTCGAGGAGCCGCCACGCCAGGTTGGCCCACGTGACGGTGCGCGTATACATGCGCGAGAAGTGGTATGTGAACAGCGCAGGCGCCCATCGCGCCGCCTGGTACGGCGCAAACACCTCCTTGGCCAGCCGATCCTCGCCCGGGTCCGGCCCGTCTTGCCGCAGCAGGCGCCACAGCCGGTTCGTTAGCTCCACCATGCCCTGGATTCCCGTGTTGAGTCCAAAGGCCGCGTTGGGCGTCATCTTGACTGCCGCGTCCGACGCCAGCACCATCCGCCCGCGGTGCCAACACGAGGCGACCCCTTCCTCAAAGTCCAGCATCGACGCCCGCGTCCGCGCCGCCCACAGGTCGGCAAACCGCATGGCCCCTCCCTCCATCACCGGCACGTCCCCCACGTGGGCCGCGAGCATGTCCATGTCCCTTTCTGTGTAGCTGCTCCAGAGCTCGTTGGCGCCGTTGGCGCCCTCGCTAGCGCCGGCACTGGTTTCGAGGCCGTTGGTTTCATCCCTCATACCCTCCTCTTTCCTTTCCTTGGCAACAGCCGCCGCCGCCGTCTTCTTTAGCGCCAGCCAGTGGCTGCGCAACTTGTACACAAAGAAGTAGAGGTCGTTGTCCCCCGCCATGACGGTAACGGACAGCCCGGTCTCGCGCTCCTCCCAGACCGTCTGGGGCGGTAGGTCCTCGGGCCGCGGACAGTGTCCGACCAAGCCCATGTACGTGGCCTTCATGTCCGCCTCTTTGGCTTTTCTGGCCACCGCCTCACTCCTCGCCTTGTTTGTCTTTGTCTTGGTAGTTCCTTGCGGTTGCTGCGGCTCCGGGAACGTGACGGGGTCGGCCATAAGCCGGCGCACTGTGCTCCGGACGCCGTCGCAGCCGACAACCATTGAGCCGCGCACGGATGTGCCATCGTGGCAGTCAACGCGCACGCCGCCGCCGGGCGTCGACTCGATGGCTACCACGGTCTTGTTGACCAGCACCTGCTTCTCCTGGTTCGGCAGTCGACGACGTAGGAAATCAAGCAGCTCCTGTCGATCGATCAGCCAGAAACCGTACCCGTGGCTGTGGGATTGTGTTGCCGCGTTCTTCTTTGTTAGCCCCGGGTCCCTCCCTGTCAGTCACTTCTCCCGCCGTAGTCTGATGAGAGAAGCTTGATGTACTGTGCGCCAAATAGGATTTCTCCCAAAGTTTGCTCTAGGGGAAACCATTGGATTGTATGCAGGGATCGGGAACAATGCGGACTGTCGGTGACAACGCTGCGTCACAGCCCGAGGTGCGGTGCAATGAACACGCCACTTTGGAGGGCACAAAAGCAGTTTGGGGGTTCACATAATGGAGAATGGTAAAAACAAAATAAAAAAGGTAATTAGAAAATGAAAATGAGACCGACTTGTGCCCGATGCGCTCCATCATGTTGCTCTTGGAGACGAGGCTGCCGTCGCGGCGGATGTTGTACTTGTCGCGCAGCGGCATGTGCATAGCCTCGGCCTCGTCCAGCAGGCCGAGCTGGTCGAGGATGCGGCAGCTGTGCGGCCAAAAGGCCACCGCGGCGCCCTCGACGCCCGCGCCCGACGCCCGCCGCTCGAGCACGACCCAGTCGATGCCCGCGCGCTCCAGCATGTGCGCCATCATGAGCCCGCCNGGCGGCGGCGGCGGCGGCGGCGGCGGCGGTCGTGGATGCTGACGAGTTGGGCGACATGACTGTTGCGGAAGTCTGGAACCCTGTGCGTCTTGTGTGCTGTAAGACGGGAGTGGATGGGACACAACCCGACGAATCCTGTCCGAGGTGGTATAGAGAAGGTGTTGCCAGTGCGCTGAGCGAAGAGAAGTACTGGGTGCAACAGCCGGGGAGTTATGCGTTGGGAAAGCACATGTAACGATTCCGTATATAATAAGCGTAGGGATAATGCCTATCATATGCCATGTACTTGATGATGCATCGAGGGAGACATGCCACGTCAGCCCATGTCAAGGAGATGCTTCTTAGGGCTTTGCCAGTCCAGATAGAGACTGGCTCGTCGCCCGGACGGTGTCGGCTGTCTTCTCACCTGCCTCTTTCCTCAGAGGGCTGTCAGCCCAGGATCGTGGTTGCCCTGTCCGCCTCCAGTCGGGTCAGGGAGACCAACCATCGCAGTGCGCCTTCCCAAACGGTCGGAAGCAGGGCGGCAGGGGCTCTGGTGCACAAACGATGGGGTCGGGCACGTCCGGTTCGAACCCTAACGCTCCATTTGGCAAAAGTATAGGAACCGGCCGCGCAAGCATTGAAGCCAAGGCCTGCACGCTTGGGAACTGGGTTAAACGCAGACATCTACAGCCGTCTACATAGTCACTAAGGGGTGGCCTGGGATTGGACAGCCAAACGCTTTCCTGGGCAAAATACTTTGATTGTCCCTGGCAGCTAAATTTGCTTCTTGCACACAACTGAGCGGATGCGGGGTATCAGCATGTTGATCGAATCGTGTATGTATTCATTGTGTCTATATTCGTTTCCGAGTCTCCTCCCCTAGCCCGAACGTGAGGGGAAGACCTCGCTGCACCAGCTCATACTACTGCGGTGTAACGAGCGATGCGCATATTGCACCGCCAATGAGGAGCTAGAGCAACGGCTTCGAAAGGCAGCTTTGTCTCTTTTGGGACTCGAGAAGTTGGATATTCACCCCAGCCTCGGCCAGCCAGCCCAACTACCCGAACTGTTAGGCCTGGAGGTAGCGTAAGAACAGGTGCATGCGGGGGTCGGAGCCCTCTATTGAGCCAACCAAATAGCTGGAACCAGCGGCAGTCTGATGGTGGCTGCAGTTGCACGAGAGTCAGTGGCGAAAAAAAAGGCATAGTCCCAAAGGGATGACTCTGCGAAGTGCGCCAAGAGGCTGTTGACGAGGATTGGCTTGACGGGCTGCGGTGGCTGCGTCACATCAATGTGTAAGAGTCTACCCCCCCAGTGGTCCAATCCTGCTGCCGCGTGGGCAAAGCGCGATTGGCAGCCTTGCTGCCCCTAGACATGGTGGCGGCGCTCCCGGCCGCTTGCCACAGTTGCAGCATCGACTGGGTTTTCGGGTCCTGGATTGCCATCATGTGGGCGCGCGGGCCCCAATCCCTTGCAGAAACACCTCGCGGGGTGTTTCCCATGATGCATTTTGCGACGGCTCGAGGCGCCCTTGGCTGTATTTCATGTCCTCTCGGCAAGGAGGGGAGTCCCCCGTGCGGAATCAAGCCCGCAGTGTGGATGTGGGTGTACCAGTCAGGTCGCTCCGTGCATCACCAGGCCGGCCTGGCAAGCGAAGCGACCCCTTGCCGATCCTAGGGGGTCTCGTAGCGCTCCAGCTTTACCGTTGGCTCCAGGTCCTGCTGGTGCTCGCAAGCGTCGGCAACAAGGCCAAACCGGCCGTGACGCACGTCCACGGCTGCCTCCACCGGCGACTGGTGTTCCGGCGCGTTGTGTAGCAACCTCCGCAGCCGCCGGTCCCGCATGGTTGCCGCATCGGCGGGGCGGCACGCAAGCGTGTACAGGCGCTCGAGGTTGGCCATCATGCGCTCGCAGCAGCTTTCGTTGCCATAGCCGGCGGCGCCCTCGACCAGGGCGAGGGCGGCGAGGAAGGCCTGCTCGGACCGATCAAACTCGCCCATTGACGCGTACACGTGGCCCAGGACGCCGTGCTGCGACGCAATGGCCCACTCACCGAGCCCGGCATATTCGGAGAAGGGCGAGCCGAGCATGAGGGCCTCGGCGCGCGAGTGCTCGCCTTTCTCGCACAGCAGGAGCGAGGTCGTGATGCGCATGCGGTGGCGAAAGCCAAGCGCAGGCAGCGAGTCGTATGCGTCGCGGGGGGTGAGCGCCAGTGTCTGGCGCAGGCTGGCTTCCTGCGCCTCGAGGTTGCGGCGGCGTGATGGCGACGAGACGGTGTCGTAGTGGTCACGGTTCGTCTCCATGACGCCAAAGTTGATGGGAGACCCACAGCTGCGGTCGAACTCGGCGACAATCAGCGTAAACGCGCGGTCCAGGACCTCCTCGTCGGCGCCGACGTCGATGTCGCGGAACTGCTGCCAGATGGCGAGCAGGATGTGGTGGGACCCCAGCAGGCGCTGCGTTTGGGCGCCGATGAAATCGACCAGCATTGCCCAGAGCTGGCGGTTGTCGAGCAGGGCCAGCTTGCGTGACAGGCGCAGCATGCGGCTGACCAGCAGCGGGGCCTCCTCGCGCACAATCTCGCGGATCGCCTCGAAGGCCGGGTTGAGCGTGACAAACACGTTGACGTTCTCGGCCGTGGCCATGCCCGAGGCCACCACCTCGAGGCGGGTCCAGGCGTCCAGGATGAGCGCCTCGCCTCGGGCGCCCTTGCGGCTCTGCACGTGGCCGGCCGCGTCCCAGAACCAGGTGCCGGCGGCGAAGGACCCGCCCATGTAGGCGCGCACGCCGTGCAACAGGCGCTCCGCGTCGCGGGTCGGCCCGGCGAGGCCCACCGAGGGGGTGGGGTGCGGCTCGGGAGATGGCGTCCGGACCTGGACCGCCATGGTTGCAGCGGGCGTTCTGCCCCGGCGGCCCGGCGACGGGGAGGCGTCCGCGGAACGGCCGCAGCACGATGGCGGCGGCTGTGTGGTGTCGACGCTGCCCTCGTTGAAGCGGCCGAGGACTGTTTTGTTGCGCTGCAGATAGCGCCTCATGCGGCGTGGGTCGACCTTGGAGCCGCGCACAACAAACTCGGTGTCCTTGTTCTCCGTCTCGCGCTCCTTCTTGGCCTGCAGCATGACCAGGACCTCCTGGGCCTTGAACTTTTTGTCCAGACCCCAGTTTTTGATGCGGGTTTTGTACATCCTTGGCCTAAATCCCAGCGGGGTCAGCATTTTCTTTCTTTCTTTCTTTCTTCTCCCTCTTTTCGAACCTCGAGGCTCGACTAGGCAGAGGGCGGTCAGCTGGCGGGCACCCACGTCGCGTAGAACTGGTGGTCGCGTTCCATGATCGCGATGGTCTCCTTCAGGGTGCGGTTCTGGTCCTTGTACAGGCGGGTGATGACGGGCCGAAGGCTATTCCACTGGTCCTGGGACGGCGGCGCATGGGCCGCAGCCGTGGGGGAGTCGGCGGTGCATGTCCCGGATGGCCCGGGATGGGCGGCGGCCGACGATGCAGAGCTCGGGCTGGGGGACAGCATTGGTCGGTGGGCAAGAACCGGGCCAGAGGAGGAGTGTAGGTGCGCAGTCGAATCGGGCGCTCGATCAGTCGCGGCGGAGGGTTCTATATCGGGGACACACGGGCTTCATCTTGGGACGCTGTCTGTGACCGCAGCCAGGTACCGAGGGGGGAGAGGACGCCGATTGAGAGAGCCAGTCGCAAGCTGGGAGCAGACGGGAGGCGGCCGGTGCAGCGCGGGGTGGGAGAGGCCACGGCTATATCCAACAACGGCGACTCGTGCGAAGGCTTGGAACGCGGAGGGTCGGAGATGCGACGCAGCGGGCAGCGGGCAGGGCAGCGAGCAGGCGGCCAGTGCAGCCGCAGACGGTTCTTGGCGTCTACTGTGCTGCCCTTCAGCTGGGGCCAGGCAAGCAGCAGCCAGACAACGAGGGGAGAGCGAGGCGAGGTTGGCCGGAGCCTCGCTGCGTGCTGCTGCTGGGTGTGCAGGCCCCCCCACCAGACAGACATGGACATCCCCTGTCCGTGCTCCCCTGCCCTAGGCCTGCCGACTTGGCCTAGGGCCCAAAATGTGCCTTCTGCCGTCCCCCCCTCCTCTAATTCTGGGCCTGGGGGGGCCCGAGCCGGACGCGCGCCACTGCATCCATGCCAGCCTCCTCGGGCTGGCGTGCTCGCTACAGCCGGCGGCTTCTTTCTGGCGCGGTGCGGCGCGTGCGGTGGCTCGCATGGCATGGCTGTCGCGCAGGCAGGCTGTCCAGCTGCCCCGGCTACTTGGTCTTGACGCCCGCCAGGCAGCGGGCGGCACCCTGTCAGAGTCCAAGTACAGCACCTAGCCCGAACCGGCCAGGCGGGTTGTGGCGGGTGCGCCCAGCTGGGTTACATCGAATTTCGCTTTATCCTCACTCCTCGTTTCCTCCATGCCCGTGCCATTTCCCGCCGTAAATGCCGAAAACAGGGCCGCCCGGGATCGCAGCGGCTGCGTAGGCCAAAAAAACACGAGCATAGCTATCTCGGTCTTTCTGCTTTCCGGGTCGCCAGCTTGTCCCGTCCATCTCAGCGCCAGCGAGGGGACCACCCTCACAACCCTCGCAACCCTCGCAACCCTCACACTGTACACAGCCAGGCGGCCCGACTCTCGACATTCCACCCCGACATGCGGCCCTCCTGCGGTGCTCATGCGCCCGCCCATTGGCGCTCGTGGTGAAATGAGAGCAGCTCTGGCCTGGCCAGGCCTCGTTTCAGCGGTGGGCCGCCTGCCCGCGAACGCAACAGCGGACGGAGCTGGAGTCCAAGAAAGCCCGTGCTCCTGGGGCCGGGCCATCAACGTAGCCAAGCTTGATCTCGTAACCAAGTACCAGACTGCACCCACCTGGCCGGCCAGGCGTGGGCGTGGTGGGCAGGGATGCATGCATGCTGGGCTGGCTGGGCCTGCTGGGCCTGCCATGTGGGCGGTTGGGTGCACGGCCCCACATGTCCTCTCGACTGAGTGGCCCACCCCACGTCGCGTTGGCAGCGCCCACCCAGACGCGTCTCACAGGCTCTCGTGGTGAATTTGCGACTTCAGCGCTTCAGCACTTCAGCAGAGCGGACCGCATTCTTTCGCCCAGGGCACGACGCCACCAAGACTCCGACAGAACCCACCGCCAGCCAGCGTCCATCGTCGCGCCCGTCACAATGTTCAGGCAAGACAACCGCCCCGACCCCAAGAGGCGGACGGTCCTCGACCACCGCAAGAAGCAGTTTGCCGACCCGGCCTACAAGGCTGCCGACTACCCCCACCGCATGAACTTCTACGCGACGCCGCCCACCGCAGACATCACTCTGGAGCAGTTTGAGCAATGGGCCATCGACAGGCTTCGGGGTGCGTAGCCCCCCCGCCCGTCCTCCCACTGCATTTGCGTCCACTGACAACACCGCCCTCCCACCCTCCCGTCTCAGTCCTCGCCGAGCTCGAGGCGTGCTCGTTCCGCAACAAGTCGCCCGCCGAGACGGCGCTGCACATGAAGCCCCTCATCGACAAGTACCTGCCACTCGACTCCAACAGCTCCGCCTCGTCGCAGCTGCAGGCCCAGCGCCAAAAGGACCACTATGGTCACTTCATCCTCCGCCTGGCCTTCTGCTCCACCGAGGACCTGCGCCGCCGCTTCACCCGCGTCGAGACCATGCTGTTCCGCCTGCGCCTCATGGCCGACGACTCCCGCGAGCGGGCCGCCTTTGTCGCCTCCATCGGCGGCCTCGCCTGGGAGTCGGTCACCGACGACGAGCGGAGGGATCTCGCGGCCGAGCTCGCGGCCATGGCCGGGTGGAAGATGCAGGCCGAAGATGAGACGTGGTGCAAGGTGGACTGGGATAGGGTCCCGGACCTGGTGGAGGGGAGGAGGGTCTTTGTCAAGGCCGGCAAGGCCTTCGTTCCGGGAAAGGATCAGATGAGCATGGTGGTCACCGAGTTCTCGGCTCGTCTGGAAAATACGCTGGAGCTGACGGCACGGGCTCTGCCGAGGCTCGACGAGGACGACCGCCTGACCCCGATCCTGAACCATCTCTCCAAGAACTTCATCACGCCCGATGCCTCGTACCGCAGCGGGGACGGCGACGCGGCCGCGCCTGGCTCGGAGCTGACGGCCCGCAACGTGGACAAGCTGGCGGCGGAGCACTTCCCGCTGTGCATGCAGAGCCTGCACCGGGCACTGCGGCGGGACGCGCACCTGAAGCACTTTGGGCGGCTGCAGTACACGCTCTTCCTCAAGGGCGTGGGGCTCTCGCTCGAGGAGTGTCTGCTGTTCTGGCGCTCGTCCTTCCACAAGATCACGGACGACACCTTCAACAAGGAGTACAGGTACAACGTCAGACACGCGTACGGCGACGTCGGCGGCGACGTCAACCGCAGGGGCACCGGGTACCCACCCTTTGGCTGCCAGAAGATCCTGACGGAGCACCCTCCTGGGCCCGGCGAGACCCACGGGTGTCCGTACCGCCACTTCAACCTTGAGAACCTGACGTCCTTGCTTCAGAACGTCGGCATCACTGATCGGGCGGTGCTCAACGGCGTCAGGGAGGACAAGGAGAAGCAGAAGTTCCACCTGGCCTGTAACAGGTACGTCTGGCAAGGAAAATTGCGCCTGCTTCCTTGGTCACGCCATCTAACATTCGCATCTCCAGGGTCTTTGAATTCGCCCACAAGAACGAGATCAAGCGCGCCAAGGACGAGAACATCATGACCAGCGCGCAGCTCGAGACCATTGTCCACCCGAACGAGTACTTTAAGCGCAGCTACGTGCTGAAGCATCTCGACGTCAAGAAGGAGGACGTCAAGATGGAAGGTTGATTTTGTTGCACATAATGAGTAATGCGGTTATACGACTTGGATGGTATGAGCACTAATACTTCCCCGGTATTTGCCTTGGTCTCTTCTAGTTGGAATACAGGGACGGAGTTTGGGAAAGGCGGTTGACCGCTGGCATTGACTGCGGGCTGTATATTGTGGATGTGGATGAATATTCGTCCTTGGTTTTCTTGTCCACACCTGATCTTGGTTTTCTTGTCGAGTTACTCTCTCTCTCTCTCTCTCTCTCTCTCTCTCTCTCTC
>PYSQ01000136.1:50197-70604 GCA_003049435.1 Nakataea oryzae | reverse complement strand
GGATAAGGACCCGGACAGGCATTGGAGCTCACCCGCGACGGGGCATCTCGACTAGGACCGGACGGGGCAAGAATAAGCTCGCCAGGCAGCAAGGGCTCCCGACAGCCAACTTGCATCTCTGCTGCACGCATTTTCGCCATCGGCTTGTGCGCCGCAATTCTTGCATCCCGCAGCCTTCTTCCTCTACACCCGCCCATCCCCAAGCCACACTTGTTGCCGGTATCGTCGCCTGCCTATTCCGTATGCCCCCCTGAAATGCGATTTGCCCGCCGTCGCGTGCCAGCAGCCCCGCGCACCGCCCTCTGCGTTCCAATCGCCGCGAGCAGGCGGCGGATTGACTGACTTGGGATCGACTGGGCCCAGGCCGCCGCAACCAAACAAGCCCTCCACTCCCCTGGCCCTCACGGGGCCCACTCCTAGGTTGCCAGGCCCGGCGCCTCAGTTGAACCCCGCCCTCTCCCATCCGCTCGCATCGAGGCTGCGCCTTTTCGCAAGACCCCGTGCTAGGTTTGGCACGCAACACAACCTGCCACAACCTCCCAGCAAGGACCGCCCGCTGGCGCCCTACCGTGAGCCAACCTCTCTGCCCCCAGCTAATCCAGCCTGGGACGAGCCATTCCAACGAACGTCATTGTCTCCCAACCCTTCGCGCGAAAATTTTGCCTCGGGTGTCGAGCAGACTGTGGACACATCCCACCCCCTTCAGACCACCCTCAGCCTTTGAGTTTCCGCCTGCCCCGGTGGCCCGACGAGCTATCTCAAACAAGTCGCCAGAATGGGACAAACGCTCTCAGAGCCCGTCGTTGAGAAGGTGCGTGCCAAGATGGATGTTGTGTGTGCTGCTGCGCTCGCCGTGCGCGCGCTGGGGTTTTTCGAGGCCTTAGCCGCCTCCACCACCACCACAACCACCACCGCTGCTATTACCACTACCACTACCACCACCACCACCGCTGCTGCTGCCACAGCTCTGGCTGCCGAACATAACCTCCTCCCTGTATCTCTGTCCAACCCGCCGGCGACTCCCCCGACCGACCGTTCCGCCTTGCCGTGGTTTGCTGCTGCGGTCTCGTCCCTCGCGATTGTGGCGTCGCACGGCGCCGGCGGGAGCGACCATTCGTCATCGAATTCTTCCCCCGCCCTGACTGCCCCTCCGCGGGTTTGCCTGTTTTGGACGCCGTGCGCTGACCCTGACCCCGACTTCGGTCCTTTCCCTCTTTCCCCCCTCGCAGTCATCGGCTCACGGCGAGGATGAACGATTCCTCTACGGCGTCTCTGCCATGCAGGGATGGCGTATCAGCATGGAGGATGCCCACACCACCGTGCTCGACCTCCTCGCTTCCAACCCCGAGGCCTCCAAACAACACAAGGGCAAGCTGAGCTTTTTCGGTGTTTTTGACGGCCACGGTGGCGATAAGGTAGCCCTATTCGCCGGCGACAACATTCACAAGATCGTCCAGAACCAGGACACGTTCAAGACGGGCAACTACGAGCAGGCGCTCAAGGACGGCTTCCTTGCCACCGACCGCGCTATCCTGAACGGTACGAAATAGGGACAAGATCTTTTACAGGACGAGCGAGAAAAAAAACACGGGCTTCCGCATTGACAAGGGACACTGCCACTCGCCCGTTGTGGCGGGCCGTTGACTGACATGGAGGCCGCCTTACTAGACCCCAAATACGAGGAAGAGGTCTCGGGCTGCACAGCCTGCGTTGGCCTTATAACCGACGATAAGATCTACATTGTCAGTATACACCCTCAAACTAGATTCCAGCGGACCGGCTCGCTCGGATCTGGGTTCTCTGCATACCTTCCGCTCCCTTTTGCCCGCTAACCGTTTGCAGGCCAATGCTGGAGACTCGAGGAGTGTGCTCGGTGTCAAGGGGCGTGCCAAGCCCCTGTCGTTCGACCACAAGCCGCAGAACGAGGGTACGTTTTCCCACACCACCCTCCCGCTATCATTGCTTGTCGCCTCCGACTTCTTGGGCCGAATGAATACGAATACCGGATGGCCGTCTCTGCTCAATAATGCCGGCGCGGTTTACTGATGCCTCCTTATCTCGGTGCCTACAGGCGAGAAGGCACGCATTACTGCCGCGGGCGGCTTTGTTGACTTTGGACGCGTCAACGGCAACCTTGCGCTCTCGCGCGCTATTGGCGATTTCGAGTTCAAGAAGAGCGCCGAGCTGGCACCCGAGCAACAGATAGTAACCGCCTATCCCGACGTTGTTGTCCACGACATGGGCGACGATGACGAGTTTCTCGTCATTGCCTGCGACGGTGAGTTGCGACACCAACGTCTGGCGGTTTCGCCAGCAGAACTGCTGGACGCCTTTTGTGGGGATTGTGTATGCTGATAGGCCATGCTGTCTGCCATAGGAATTTGGGACTGCCAATCCTCGCAGGCGGTTGTTGAGTTTGTCCGGCGGGGGATCGCTGCCAAGCAGGATCTGGAGAAGGTCTGCGAAAACATGATGGACAACTGCCTGGCTTCCAACTCGGATACTGGGGGCGTTGGCTGTGATAACATGACCATGATAATCATCGGCTTCCTGCGCGGACGCACCAAGGAAGAGTGGTACGAGGAGATCGCGAGGAGGGTTGCGAATGGCGACGGCCCCTGTGCTCCCCCAGAATATGGTACGGACTCATCGTCTTAAAAGCTCTCTTCGCGCGCGCCGTCATCTATTCACATTATTCTTTTCCCCCATATCTATTCTGCTTTTGCCGGGACAGCCGCGAAAAAAGACCCGCCCCGCCCCTAATCGTCTGCTGCCCCGGCCAAAGTATTGATACTGATAATACCCTACCATGTCTATAGCTGAATTCCGAGGACCTGGCGTTCATCACAACTTCGATGATAGTGACAGTGGATACGATGTCGACATGGACAACTCCAAAGGCAAGAGCTTTGGACTGGGCGGCTACCAGGGACGGGTCATCTATCTCGGCGATGGGACCGAGGTCCTTACAGACACCGAGATGTTCGACCAGGAGGATAAGGACCTCTCCAGCCAAGTCTCCAAGCCTGCGGACAAGGAGGGCTCGACAGACAGCGCCGAAGACAAGACGTCGACGGGCAAGTCAGGGGCTGAGACAAAGCCGGCCGAGGAAAAGCAGTCCGCCAAGGAGGCAAAGGAGGACAACCGGAGAGAGCCCGAGGCCGAGGCAAAGTCCACCAAGGCCGCAGCGTGATTCCGGCTGTTAATTGTCAGAAGGATCTCTTGCTCGCGCCCCTTGTTTCTCACCAGCTGGTTTTTCATTTCATGTTTTGTTTGCCTGTATTCCCCCAACATTTCTTTTCAACTATTCCCTTTTATTCCATTGGCTGTCTGTTTGTGGTTATTGATGGGTTTGGTCGTCCATCGAATATATCCTTTGGTCATACTTCCTTCAGCCCGACGCAACATCCGCCTTCCTACGCCCTCTTGGCCCTCCCTCAAAAAACATACGACTCTGGTTCCGGGCTTTGGACCTACCACATAATAACGAAATGGTCCGTCTATCCCAGTGTCGAAGCACCTTGTCATGATTTCATTTGTTGCATTTCTGTGCGGAAATCGATCCATCGAATCACGGGATCGAGGTGACACTCGCGCGGACTACCGACAAACCAGTACCTTTTTGTTTTGGTTTTCATTTGCTTGTTTTTTTTTCGGGGAAGGGGTGGGAAAAGTTCCATGGTTGCAAGAGTGCCCATCGGTGTGCCCAGGATACCAAAGGTAGGCAGGGGTTGTGCGTGCGCGCGCTGGGTTGGGGAGACTATGGCTGTGAACCGCTCTAACGAGGGGTTCTCGATTGTTTAGCCTTCCTCAATCCTATATGCTTAGATGAGCTACAGTAGGTAGAGGGGGCTTGGACCCTCCTACATCAGACTTTCGAATGTCGATTCAGGCGTTGGTAGTTTTCTAGAAATGGAGCACCCATAAAGAACATCGCACCCTTTTTCATACATATCATTCATTGGCTGGACGCTATGATTCACAGCCCTGACGAAGGCGTGAAAGTAACCGCCCGAAACCACCATAAAATGGGCTGTTGTGGTTTTCATATCCAAATCGTGACTTTTTTTTCAGATGTAGTCTATCTTCGTTGCTACATTACATGCTCTATGCGAATATTTTACAACGCTAATACGAGCCCCGAATGCGTTCGAGGTGAGTGAGTCAGGGACGGTGGTCATTGACTGATGGCTTTTTGCCGTTTCTCTATAAGAGAGGAATAGTCCGCTTCCAAGCGGATTTTTGAGCTTGGTTCGGAGGTTCCTATTTCCGGGAACTCCGTGGACCCCAGAACGAGGTCGACTGAGGCGCGCCGCGATTCGACACGGTCGGGGCCACTGATCACGGCGGCTACGTGGTTCTGGTAGTCCGCTTCCAGCGCCGTCCTCAACAGTTGGCCGAAGGAGCCTTCTGGCTTCCAGCCGGCGTGCTTCTGGGTGAACAACAGATCGAGAGGCACACGCTCACCGCCCATGGGCTCCGGTAGTGTCGCGGCGTCTGGGAGGGTGCTCACAAGACAGGCCAGCGACCTCTGCCTTGCCCACTTGGCGGCCGCGTCGGACCCCTGATCAACTGGCTCTTCCCGGGTCAGGAAGTGCAGGACATCGCCAACCCGACGCCGGGTCCGGTAGCTCAGCGAGCCCATTGCCAGGGCTGCATGATGCCAGACCACACCGACGGCCAGCGACATCCGGGCGTGCCAGAGTAGCTCGAAGAGTAGGTGGTAGGTGATATCGTTGGGTAACACGCCCGACTGCTGCTCCATGGTCTCTACTACGTGTAGTCCGACCAGCACCAGCCGCTGGGTCTTGGCGTGGCTTAATATGGTGGTATAGGTGACTATGTCGGGGCGACACGCCTTTGGGCGGCCCTGCTGGCGCATCTCCTCGACCAGGGCAAAGGCGTCCTGGAAGCGCCCGTGCTGACAGAGGACGTTGACGGTCTTGTTGCCCGCCCGCCGGGTTAGCCACACGTCCCGTTTGCCGTATATGCGGTCCTGCTGGTCCAGGAAGTCCTGGAGGCGGGTGACGGGCTCGGTCTCCATAGCCGCCCGGGCATGGTGGGAGGCATTCAGCTCTGCCAGATGGCGGACGACAGATGGCGACTCGAGCATGCCTTTATCTCGCATAATCCCCATGACGTACTGCCTAACTTGGCCGCTCTCGATCATGTACAGCAGGGTCAACCATGTCCTGAAGTTTGGCACACAGGAGTACGACTCCATTGAACGTATGATCCAGTCGAAACCCCCGAGGTCCTTTTCCCGGGCGTAGCTGCTTAGCATTATGTTGAAGGTCTCTGTTGTTGGTGAAAGCTTCAACGTCTTTGTGGTGAAGTCGAAGAGGTCCAGCATTTCCTGGCGCAGTGCCATGCCGTGCCGGACGTGGTAGCGGAGGGCCTTGTGGACAGCCCTCAATGTGATGGATGAGCGTGCATCATGATTGTTGAAGAGTTCGAGGAGCAGGTTAGAGACGATGGTAACGTGGGGCACCCGTGGATTCGGGACGCTCCGTGCCAGCTTCTCCAGATGCACATCAGTAATGCGCGCCACGTATTGGTTGAGACTCTGCTTGGTCCAGACCTTGGGGGTAGGCAGCTCTTGTGCGGTGCGGACGTCTGGTGGTAACGCCCGAGTGAGGGCCTTGTTGCCAGACGTGATTGCGCCCAGTTCTTCCTGTTCCTTGGCATCCACGCGGCGCAGATGAGATCTGTCCGAGATCCTGAGCTCCGAGTGCTTTATCCGGGTGACTGCAGGTCCGTCGTAGCTCTCGTCATCGAGGCCCTTGGAGACGACCGCCAGCTGTATCGTCTCCAAGACGGCAGCAACGGCGCGCTCCAGCAGATCGGGCGGGCCGTTGATGGAGATGGACATTATCCGGTCGTCCAGCATCTTGTCCCGGATGGAGCACCCAGTGGACCCCCTTATGGCGCGGATTCCCTTCTCCATGTCGTCGTACAAAAGCCGCTTGCTGAACCTGGTGGTGTCGGCCTGGAGGACAACCGTCTTCCATGTCGCCCGGCTCGGGGTGTTGTCGGCCATGCGCTGCAGGAGTACCCGCCAGTCGGCGAAGGGCCGGTCGCCGCGCTGCCGTTGTTCCTGATAACGCGCCTGCGATATGACGCTCTGTCTATGCTGGTGCGCGCTGCGGGAGCTCTGTGCACGATCGGGGAGCGGCACCCAGGGCCTGACTAGGATCGACGCCCTCGACGGGTGGGCAGGCATTGGCGCCTCCATCAGGCGCTCGGCAAAGGTGGGATGCGTCCCGGCCTGTTTGGTTGGCGCTCGCGTCTCTGCGGAGGGGCCCGCCGGCTCTGCGGGGCCAGTCGGCGGCACCGCATCCGTGGTCTCGGGGGCGGCCCCGGGGTCCTCTGGCGGGGGCGGGGGCTCCGAGGGGGATGCCGGCGTGGGCGTGGGCGTGGATGTGGACGTGGACGTGGACGTGGAATACGCTCGTATGTGGCCGCCCGGGCGGGTCCGCGGCGCCGACCTGGACGGTTGAGGGGGGCCCCCAGGAATGGTCGAGAGAGCCCGGAACCAGCACGATGCTTGGCGCCACGTCCTCCATGCTGACATGATTCCCAGGGAGGAGCGCTATAGTCGGAGCACCATGATGTTTGCGCGCGGGGGGGCTTGCTGTGCCAAAGACAGTGGCCCCTGAGCATTGGGGAGGTCGAGGGCACTGAGGGTGGGAAAAACCGGGGGGCACTCACGGGTGAAAAATTGGCTGCCCGCGCGAGTTGTCGCGGTCGTCGACAGCATCTTTGTGGCGGTCGGCGGCGGCAGAATCCCCCGCACAGTGCGTGCCCATATGCAAGGGCCTCCCTTCCCAATCAGTCTGCACCTGCCATCGGCCCCAGTGTCCAGAATACACAGTGTTGAATTATACAAGGCGAGCATAGAATAACGAGCAATAAAAAGAAAAGGTGTCAAGGGTATATCCAGTTCCGAGCGCGAAGCCAACCTGTCCAGTCCTACTTTTTCCCCGGCGCGGCTGGGCCACTGTTGTCGACGCCCTCCCAAGAATCGTCCCAGCCGCACTCACCGTCGACGGCACCGTGCGAGTGCCCCTTCTCGGCCACCTCCTTCACATCGCTCCAGTACTCGAGGCGCTTCACCTCCTCGTCTGCCCGCCCGAGCGCAGCCGCGAGGGCCGACTCCTTGGCCCTAATCCTGGCTGGCACAGCCTTGTCGTCCTTTTCCTGCTGTCCAATCTCGGCCTGGGCCTCGTCGTGCAACTCTGTCAGCCGCGCCAACAGCAGCCGGCGTGACGTCTGGAAAACGAAGAATCCCATGACATCCGGCATCTTCCCTGCCAGGTTTTCGAGGTCGTCCTCTTCTCCATGCTCAAGGTAGTTCTCCAGCGCCTCGATCTTCTCCCTGTCGATACGACAGGCCCGCAAGGCCACCAGCAGCTCATTAACGTCCCTGATGTCTTCCTTCTCGTTCCCCTCACCCCCGACCGTCTGCGACGCCAGACTCGCGCTAAGCATGCTGCTGCGCTTGCTGCCGCTGCCGGGCACGCTTAACTCGGCAGAGCTTCGGCGGCGGGCCATGTCGGCCGAGGACCTGACGATAAAGTACTCGGGCCGAAGCAGGCTGCCGCCGTGGGCCTGCCGAATCTGGTCCTTCTTGACACGCCGGCGGATCCAGGCGCGCCTGCGCACGAACGAGTTCCACCACTTTGGGCCGTGCCATGAGAACTTCTTGTGGAAAGCAAATGAGTACTCCCACCCGTCTTTATCCGTGCCCTGTTCCTCGTGATTAATCCGCCACTCGGGCCACGACCAGTCCCAGCTCGGGTCCGGGACTTGGGCCGTTCGTATATCGGTCGGACTGGGCTTGTGGGCCACATTGGTCCAAGCCGGCGGGTCGAGGTTCCCCAACGCCCGCGAGGCGAAGAGCGGATAGCCGCAGCACAGCGCGCCGCGCTCGTTTTCGTAGAGAATGTCGATGGCCGACTCAACATCTTGAGAGGCGCCAGCCCCCTTGGCAGGTGCCTTGTTCGCGACCGGCGGCTCAAAGGGGGTTGGCTCTGCTCCATCGTCAGTCCATTGGAGCTTGTCACCTCGCATGTGGGCATAGAACTTACGCTCTATTGCGATTGTCGGCCCTGTGCTCGCCCCAGCAGCACACCGCCGAGTTGACCTTGGCGAGAGTGGTCGCTCGCCACTTGGAGACTGCGGGCGTTGCGAGGCAGACGAGCGACGCCTGCCCGCGCTTGCGAGGGGATCCAGTGAGGACGAGGCCGGGCCGATTCCGGGGTCGGGAAGCTCATGTTGCGGACTGGCACTGCTCTCTGCATGCGAATCTTCCTCGACGAGGGCTATTTCGTGGTCATAATCGCTGTCCTTTGGAGGAGAGGCCCGCCGCGACGTGTGAGGCCTACGTATCCTGGGTTTCGTCATCTCTCGTCGGACTTCGAGGGGCTAATGCTGTTGGGAAAGGAACGGCCAAGACACAACGAGCATCGTGGGGTGACGCGTGCTAGGCGAGGCTGTTGATTAAGGGCGAAAAAAAAACAAATTGATACAACGAACAATGGCACAGGTTGCCGTAAGTGTTAGGATTTACAGAGAACAAGACACGATCTGGAAAAATTCGAAGAGAGCGATTGAAATGACTGATGTTTGGATGTGTCCCAGACCGCCCAGGGTTGTCCGGGAGGCACTTTCTGGAACCTCAATCCCAACTCGGACGAGGTTAACCAGCCTGGGGGATAGTGCGATGACGAGGCGAGAATGTCTGGGCAACGACGCCACCCAGCCGGCCCTATTTGCGCAACTGTCCGCAACCGGCGCAGCGTGCGGGCCAGGCAGCACGATCGCCGGGGGCAGGGAGCAACTGACAATAAAATCCACAGGTATGGGAACGTGCCGACGGCATCCGAGCTGGACGACGCCTTGGAGCCGTAATGCGCCTGCCCGCTGCGACAACACGGAGAAGTAAGGTGATACGGCTTGGACCTGGACGAGGAGCAGTTCAGCTGCAGTGCCGGCCGTCCAAGCATTCAGGTTTTAGGTGGGCCACCAGTGGGCAACCGCGGACAGGGGTGGGGTGCTCGCCTGTGCTAAGCGGAAGTGCATGCCCAGCCAGGTCGAGCTCTCCACCAACGTGCATCGATGATGTAATTATTGGTCGCAGTCCCAGGGGAGCTTTGCCGGCTGGGCTGGTGGTGCGACACGGGAGCTCTGGCCGGCGTAGAAGCGACCAAGACGATAGAAAAGCAAGCCGGGCCAGCAGCTGCGCCTTTTCGGTTCTGCACGTCACTCGGCCCATCCGCATGGTCCTAGATCTGGCTACCACGGGCATGGCCTGATCGAATAAAGACTGGGCTCGTCCTCACCACCTGCGCAGTCCTCCCTGCCCTCTCTCTCCCTCCATCTCTTCGCACAACCACGATTGCAGTCAAAGCCTACGCGACACGCGACCAATCCTCTGTCCTCTACACAGCCTCTACTATCTCAGCAAGCCAACCCAACCACCAGCCCATCATGTCCAAGTCCAGGGTTCCTCTCATGCTCGGCCTCGCCGGCGCCGGTGGCGTGGGATACTACCTCTACAGCTCTGGCGGAAATGCGAAGGTCGCCCAGAAGCAATTCGAGCGTATGTTCCGACACGCCCCGCCTCCCCCAAAACAGCGATTATTCTTTGCTAACATGGCATGACCGTCAGACGACATGCACTCTGCATCAGCAAAGGTCAAGAGCGAGCTGCCAGGCCGCGGGAAGGAGGCCGAGAAGGAGGTCGAGAAGCTCGGCGCGCAGGCCGGGGCCAAGATCGACAGCGCTGTAAGTATACCATCGACCTTCTTCTTCATCGTCATCTTTGTCGTTCCCTCCAGTTTCGTAGCCCGTCATCACCATTGCGTTGCCCCACCCCACATATGCTGCTGGGCAGGGGGGGCCTTTCCCCACATCCGGCTTGCATGCAGCCGAAGCCCACCCAGAAAGGAGGGCCCCTGCTCGGCTTGAGCGCGCGCAACATGGTTCAGGCGGCAGAAATCGTCGATGGCCTCGATCTGAGACTAACCTCCAAACCCACAATTCTCTAGACCTCGGCTGCGAAAGCCGAAGCTGCGAGGCTGGAGGCCTACGCAAGGGACGCCAAGGCCGGAGCGATGAGGAAGGTGGACGAGTTCGACCGCAAGGTTGAGGATGGCGCGGCCAAGGCCAAGGGCGGCGTTTCCGGCTGGTTCGGCGGAAAATAAGGAGACATGAGCCCGATCCCGCCGTCACTGTTTTCTCTCTCGTACTCTATCAGTAATCGCTCAAGTCAAGTCTAATGTTTGATTCCCTCGACTGTTTCTCTGCCCTGGTGCTTTTGGTCATCGATTGTCCTGGGACGGTCCTGCGCTGTATGAGGCAATCAATGTGCGAGGTTTGCAGGCTGTGAATTTCCCATTTGCCACCCACAGCAGCAGAACCTTGACGCTGGCGATTACGTTTCAATCCCAGCCGCGCTTGTTGGTGACAGTGTCTAGGCGCAGAGGTAGCTGCATACCTAGGCAGCTACCTTGCACATCACGTGGGGGCTTTCCTTGACGCGGTCGGGGCCGCGACGTGCAGAATAGTGGGGACGTCATGGTGTGGCACCAGGCTGGTTGAGGAATGGAAATATTTGGAACCAGCGCCGACGGCAACGATCCGCCACCAACCTCATCCACCCGACAGCGCTTCGGAGCATTGCCGTGCTGGGCCCTCGACGTCGCGCAGACACGGCCAACATGTCCAATTTGTCGTTTTTGAGCCAGCCGGCTCCCGAGAATTACGTCGCCGGTCTGGGCCGTGGTGCCACGGGATTTACGACGCGGTCTGATCTGGGCCCTGCCAGAGAAGGCCCCAGCGAGGACCAGATAAAGGAGGCTGTCGCGAAGCGGTCCGCCCAGCTGGGAATAACAGACAAGAAAGGCGGCAGGGACGCAAAAAATGCCGCCGACGATGACGACGATGACGGCCGCTACCAGGACCCCGACAACGAGACTGGGCTCTTCTCGGGCGGCATCTACGACAAGGACGACGAGGAGGCGGATCGAATATGGAAGAGCGTAGACGACAAAATGGCCAAGCGCCGGCAGAAGCAGAGGTTAGTCAGTCCTCGCAGTCCATCAAGACATCGTGTGCCTCGTCCCCCTCCCTCCCCTGGGCGCTGCCCGGACCCGTGGCCCAGTCACATGGTTTATTGAATATACCAGATGAGCAGATTACCAACAACAGCCGTCTGACGAACAGGGAAGCTCGCGAGCAAGCCGAACGAGAGGAATACGAGCGCAAGAACCCCAAGATTCAGCACCAGTTTGCCGACCTCAAGCGTGCGCTGGGCTCCGTCACCGATGAGGAGTGGGCCAATCTCCCCGAGGCCAAGGATTTCACGGGGAAGAACAAACGCGCCAGGACAGCTGCCCACCAGCGCTTCTATGCCGTGCCCGACAGCGTGTTGGCCGCCGCGCGCGACTCGACCGAGATGACGACGACTGTCGGCGACGACAGCACTGGTGCCGGCTCCTCGAACGGCGACGGCACCGTGACGAACTTTGCCAAGATCGGTGCCGCGCGAGACAAGGTTCTTCAGTCCAGGCTCGACCAGGCATCTCAGGCAAGCGGGCTGGCCAGCTCCGTCGGCACAGCGAGCACTGTCGACCCCAAGGGCTATCTCACCTCCCTGAACAAGCTGGAATCTGCCGAACAGGTCAGCGTGGGAGACGTCGATTTCGCGCGAAAGCTGCTAAAGTCAGCCACCGAGTCGAACCCGACCAATGCCCCCGGCTGGATCGCCGCCGCCCGTGTGGAGGAGCTGGCAGGCAAGTTTGGCGCGGCCAGGAATCTGGTCGCACGAGGCTGCAAGCAGTGCCCCAAGAGCGAGGACTTGTGGCTCGAGAACATCAGGCTTAACGAGGGCCGCAACGCCAAGATCATCGCCGCTGATGCCATCAAGGACAACATGCGGTCCGTCAGACTTTGGGTCGAGGCCATGAAACTCGAGTCGGACCCCATGTCCAAGAAGAGAGTGATCCGACGCGCACTGGACCACATACCCGAATCGGAGGCGCTGTGGAAGGAGGCTGTCAACCTGGAGGAGGATCCGGACAACGCGCGTCTGCTCCTGGCCAAGGCCACCGAGCTGATCCCCGCCTCGATCGACCTCTGGCTGGCGCTCGCGCGCCTCGAGACGGCCAACGGTGCTAGGGCAGTGCTAAACAAGGCGCGCAAGGCCATACCCACATCACATGAGATTTGGATCGCCGCCGCGCGTCTGCAGGAGCAGACCGACGGAGCCGTGACCATTATGAAGAACGCGGTAGCCAAATTGGCACAGGTGTCTGCCATGCCCAAGCGCGAAGAGTGGATCGCCGAGGCGGAGAAGTGCGAGGAGGAGGGAGCCGTGGCGACGTGCAAGGACATCATCGAGCAGACGCTCGGCTGGGGGCTGGACGAGGATGACGATCGCAAGGAGACGTGGATGGAGGACGCGCGAGCCAGCATCAACCGGGACAAGTTCGTGACGGCACGGGCCATTTACGCCTATGCCTTGCGTGTCTTTGTCACCAGCAAGACGCTGTGGCTTGCCGCAGTCGACCTGGAGCGGAACCACGGAACCAAGGAGGCGCTATACAATGTGCTCGAGAAGGCTGTGGAGGCCTGCCCACACAGCGAGGTGCTGTGGATGATGCTGGCCAAGGAGCGGCTGCTTGCGGGTGAGCTGCACGAGGCACGCCTTGTGCTGGGGCGGGCCTTCCAACAGAACCAGAACAACGAGGACATCTGGCTGGCGGCTGTCAAGCTGGAGGCCGACCACGACGAGGTCGAGCAGGCACGGAAGCTCCTGGTGACAGCACGGCAGAGCGCGCCGACGGATCGGGTCTGGATGCGGAGCGTGGCTTACGAACGGCAGCTGGACAACAAGGAGGCGGCACTGGAGTTGGTGCTGGAAGCGCTGCAGCTGTTCCCAGCGGCACCCAAGCTGTGGATGATGAAGGGCCAGATCTACGAGGACCTGGGCAAGTTGCCACAGGCCCGCGAGGCGTACGGCACGGGAGTCAAAGCAGTGCCCTCGTCGGTGCCGCTGTGGCTGCTCTACTCGCGGCTGGAGGAGCGGTCGGGCAACGTGGTCAAGGCGCGCAGCGTGCTGGACCGAGCACGACAGGCGGTGCCCAAGTCGCCCGAGCTCTGGCGCGAGCTGATCCGGGTCGAGCGGCGGGCGGGAAACCTGGCACAAGCCAAGAACCTGATGGCGACGGCGCTGCGGCAGATGCCCAAGAGCGGCCTCCTGTGGAGCGAGCGCATCTGGCACCTGGAGCCGCGGACGCAGCGCAAGCCGCTCTCGCTCGAGGCCATCAAGCAGGTAGAGAACGACGCGGGCCTTTTCGTGGCCGTGGCACGCATCTTCTGGGGCGAGCGCAAGCTGGAGCGGGCGCAGAGCTGGTTCGAGAAGGCGCTCGTCCTCGACGCGGACGCGGGCGACTCGTGGGCCTGGTACTACCGCTTCCTGCTCCAGCACGGCACCGACGAGAAGCGCGCCGACGTGGTGGCCAAGTGCGTCTCCAACGACCCGCGGCACGGAGAGCATTGGCAAGCCATCGCAAAGGATCCCCGCAACGCGAGGAAATCGGTCGAGGAGGTTCTCAGGCTGGTCGCGGCCTCGCTGCAGACCTGATCAGGGCCAGCTGGGCTAGAACGTTCCCTTCGACGTGGTTCAGTGTCGGTGCTACTTGATCAGTTGTCATTCAGAAAAGGAGTCTGGTGTTCAAAGGTGATCATTTAGAGGAGTCTTCTGTCATTGTTGAATATACCGTTTCTTGTGTCTCTAGAGATGCGCCCATACCACCACTTTTTTTTATCCCCTATTCTAGGGAGCTCAAGGCCCTCATGAATGATGTTGGTACGTAGACAACGACGAAGCGAGACTCTCAAAGCAAACCTGGTCAAGCACTTCCATTACCTCCATCCTAGGGACAGTCACTGAGAATTCGCGAGTTGACGGACATCTTGTATATTACGGGACTCTAAGACAACTTCCCATAGCCATGAAAGTCTTCCCGTCTCTTCAACTTTCCCTAGGGGGCACTCAACGAAGAGACGAGTCGCCTGGTTCAATTGCGCTCTCCAATCCCTATTCAAAGCCCCAAGAGCGAGACTCTATACTGGCTAGTAAGTGGAAGAAGTGAGCCCAAGGGCGTACCAGGCTGCTCCATCGATGTTGAACAAAGCACCCTGCCGGAGTTGGGGATCTACCCAATTACCCAAGATGCAAGGCGAAATCGCCAAGAAGGGATATTTGCAAAGTCAGTAAGTATTATCAGGTCGTAGTAGTGATGTTCTTCCAAGTATTGTAGCCTCCGGTTCTTTACAGAAAACACCAATGCCGGACGACCGTTTCTCCCAGCTAGGATATCGCTTGGTAACTGTTCCTAGGTCTATGCTTAGAAATCCCGGCAAGTATTTGGCACGGGAATCTGCAGCATTGTGTTTATATGCTATCAGATTCCATTGTGCTCATCGAGGTCAAAGGCCGGGCTCCTCGTGCGAGCCTGGTTAGGTATATACACAAGTGCGGGATCCACGGGACGTGATCGTCCAAGGACAGTCTAGATATCTGCGTTATCATCGCGCGAGGAGACCGTACACGTCTGAGGCGTGTGATCTCCGGGCAAGAAACTGGAAAGCACCGGGGCTAACTTGTGGGGGTACGGGGGCCCCGTCCTCCGCGTCCGGCTCCTCCGGATGGAGGCTCTGCCGTATGAAGGTCCTGTATGGAGTCTACACACCGCTGGCGTGCACGGCTCAGTAAGGTCATGTAAAATCTCCAACAGTAACAGTCCGGCCACAGTCTTTTCATTCTTTTTGTGTTGTTAGGGTATTCGACCTCGACTGTATCTACAAGAGGCAGCCAGCCCCAGGTGAGCAGACAATGATACCCACTGTCTAGTGTTCATCCCGAGGCTCCTCAAAGACGTCCAAGGGCGGCTGATCCGGGCCTGGGTGTCACAAAGGGGACTAGCTGATGCGGACGGCCGAACAGACCTCTTTCCGTGGGCTCACAAGAAATGACAACGGAGAGGGTTTATTCCCGGTAGCAATTCACTTTCAAACAACAGCTGGGGATGTCCCATGGTTGGTATCATGGCTGCCATATCCCCGACTCCCCTTCCAGGCTGCACTATAGCGCCTCCCAAATAACCAGGTTAATGGTTTGACTAACTGTAGCCCTTGCTTCAACACCCAGACAACTAAGCCGTAGATATAGCGCATGAATCTTGGTCCCATTCAGAGTCCACCGAGGCCGGGGAGGGCAGGCGACTAAACGAAGCACAGCGCACAATCAATGATAGACCTGGAGGGTCCTGAGAGCTACCATGAGCCACTTATCGCAATATTAGAACACCCACTCGGGGAAGCAAACAGGAGACGTAGCCCGTATCTGCCGAGCAAGCAGGGAGTGGAGGTTGATATGTCGTGCTCTCGGCTCAGCCAGATGGGCCAGAACAACAACACCAGAAACCCCCTCTACTTATAGGTACACAGCAGCAAAGCGTCCGAGCCAGCGTGGATGGCCGTATAGCAGTGGAACCAGCAGTCCGCGTTTCGTGAAACCCCTCCTTACGCCGCCCGTATCTTGCCATTGCCGCGCATACCACACGCAACCACCCGATGGAGGCGTGAAAGGTGACCAACGCTTCACCCACAAAGCTTTTAAATCGGCGCGCGCGAGATGGCCCTGCACATGGGGAGCGCGTCTGGAGTGATCTTGTGATATCTCCCGGACGTCCAGGTATGCCGTGACACCCGGCCACTCGGGGCCGCATCTACATTTGCTCCCCCCTCAATCCATGTCGGCGGCCGGTCACTGCGGGAACACCTGGCTGGGGAGCACAGGCAAGACGCAGTGCAAGGCGACAGAGCAGTTCATGGCAGCAGAAGTACGGGGGAGATAAGGGGGGACCCTGGGCGTAGTCGGCACACACAGGGCCATGTGATGGATATGCGGTGCTTCCCAGCGCGGGTAGTGGAGGCGCAACGTCGGAAAACCGTTATTTTGTCTCTTAGGAGTCGGAACTCGTGATGGTGTGAAGACAATCTCTGGCATATTAATTGGCGGGCATCTCTTACTCCGCTCTGCAGACCACGACGCACACTGCTGGCTTCTACGGGACGACGAGGCCCAAATAACGGCCTGCGGCAACGGTGCTCCCCGAACCTGGTTCTGGAAGGGAGCCTCTCTCTGGTTGTCGTGGACAGACCCAGCCGTTGCCGTTGAATCAACCCGAATCACATTGCGTTGAATCAAGTAGAGCGATGCAGGCCAAGCAACCAAGCGACGCATGGGCGGTATTTGGGAGGTGGGATGCCACGGTAGCACCCGGAAGGAAATCCCACGGTAGCATCCCAGCGTCCCCTCGCTCCAAACTCTCTCGTGGTATATACCAGGGCCCCGGCAATTGTTTTCCTTTTTTTCTTCTTGCTTTTATCGTTTGCAGCGCAGAAATACTGCTGCGCCAGGCTCCCGAGATTTGGGGGTGCTCTGGGCTTCTGGCGGGTGCTGTGCTTTGCGGGGATGTAAACACAGGATGGACGCTTGCAGCCTGTCGAGCTCCTGCGGGCATCGTTTTCCTGGTGCGCCGGATCCCGTGCGGACTGTGGCACCAGAGATGCAGATATCGCTCCCCATTCCTGACCTTCTTTCCGCGTCTCCCGCCTGCCATCAGCTCATCGGTCTTGACACTGGCGCTATCACATGGAGAAAGCGTCGGGGCCAGGGTCGCATGCAAGATTCGGATAATGGGCTGGGGTTTTTTTTCTCGGCTGCAAGTAGCTATCCAGCACAGCCTACGGCATCAGAAGAGGAGTAGTAGCCCTGCAACCCCTCGTATTTTTCAATACCGCCACGGTGTAAGAGTAGTATCGAGCCATGGAAGGCTGTATGCAAGATATTACAAAATGTGTTGGCGCTCTCTGGGCCCCCCCAGGAACAGGGCCGGCCGATGCTAGCGGCTTTCCCGCAAACCAAACAAACCGGCGCCATGACTTTTCTTGAGCCCCGTCATCATGCCCCAGTCATCTTCTTTTCACACCAATCTGCCGCGCCGGCCCGCGGGTTGCAGGTAGATATTGATGGCCAGGACAAGACCGGCCAGCACACGCTGACTGGGGCGGTTCGGCGTCACGAGAAGCAGCAAAAGGCCGGGAGCGATCTCCACCAACGTGCCCGCGGCCGTAGTCATCGAACCATGGGGGCAGCAAGCATGCAAGGTGCAGGCGGATGCATGCGCGGGCGCCGAGTGGCTGCATGCACAATGCAGTGGGTGCTGCGACGGTGAGCCAAGCGTTGATGTGGCTTGTGTGATGAAGTGCAAATACAGCGAGATCAACACCGCACCGCTCCTGCCTGCAGGTTGGATTCCTTCCAGACGATGGCGCCGCGGCGATGTCAGTCAGGGTTTCGAGGGCGACGTGAGTGGCGGGTTGAGAATCGATAGTCTGATGTGCTGTTTGCCTCGGAGGCTCGGCTGGCTGGCCGCCCTTGGGTGGCGCTCAGGGGGGCCAGGAACGCGCGAGACCGCCGCTCCCGTCCCTTCCCACCGTCTGGTCTACTTGCCGCCCTAGGGCCTACCCGCCACGAACACGACGGCGGAGCGGGGAGGGCAAGAACGAAGCGGGAGAGGCTGGCACCACGAGCCCAACGCCGTTGTATTTTACAACGAGCGCGCTTTCGAGACGGCACCGAACGCCATCATCGGCCGCTGACCGGGCTCCTCGCAGCACACATCGCACAGCAGAGAGGGCGCAAAGCTGGCGCAGACGGAGGCTTGGCGTCGAGTCCAGGACCGAGCATGTGTTTCGACCGCCAGAACATGCACCCAGCTTGGGAGGGAAAATTGCAGAGCAATGCAGGCTGCTGCGGCGGTACAGGGTTCGTGCAGCAGAAGGATGCAGGCTGCTGCAGACGCTGCAGAGACCCCGCCAAGAGGGCCCGCCAAGGCAGGGCGCCAGCGCTTACTGGTTGGCTGCGACAACGCACGCTGCGCTCGCGACGGCCGGGCGCGAAGGGAAGAAGAAGAAGAAAAAGATCACCGGCGAAGAAGAAGAAAAAAACACATGGTGGAGCAGCAGCCCGAGTCTTCGGCCCCGGGCTGACGGGCTGCTGCCCTGGCGTGCCTTGGCCGGCGGGCCCAGGGTCGATGGTGGTGGGCAGCGATGGCAGGCGGGAGGGTGGTGGTGGGCGGGCGGTGATTGGCGCTCGGTATTTCAAGCCCAATAGTGCCGGACATGGACCTCGCTTCGCCAGAGCCTCCGCAGGCTTCCAATGGCGGGCGCCCGGAACGGCCGCGCTGCTGCTACTGCTGCTGCTGCTGCTGCTGCGTGTGCATGACGGCAGCCTTTGGAGTTCGGGGTCTTGGGGCGGCCGGCGGTGCTGCTCTCGGGCAGAGGCCAGCGCAGGCCAGCGCAGGCCAGCGGCGGCGTGCCATTGGATCTCGTCGTGGCGGGCAGCCATGTTCTTGGTCGGTGACAGTTGCCGTTTTCGGCCGCTAGCCCGAGATGCGCCTTCCGCCCACCACGCAGCGCACACTGGATGCCGAGCGAGTCTGCTTGCCCCCCACAGTGCCAGTGGTGAGAGCGAGCGCCATTCGCCCCTGGTAGACTCAGGGCCCGTGGGCTATTTTTGGACCCGCAGCATCGAACGAGCCCTGGGGCAGCGAGCGCTGGCTGCAGTTGCAGCGGCGCTGTAGTAGCTGGAGCCAACGCGGGCGGCCCAACGTGGCTGCCAGCAGCCAGCTCGGTCAATCGGCTGCCTGTTTCGCCCTGACCTTGTCGGGCCCGAAGCCTCAGCCGCGCATGGCAAAAAGCCAAATCCATTCCTGCCCCCCCCCACCAAACCCCAAGCCACACCCACCACCACCACCACCACCGCCGCCAACGCCCTAGCTGCATCCCACTGGCCTGACAGCTCGATGAGAGCTTGACGGCGGCGATCCCTTCCCATTTCCCCACGACCGCTCGCAACCGACCTCGATCAGCCCATCACTCCCTCCTCCCCGCGCTCTGACGATGCATTCCATCCACATCGGCCAGGCGGGTGCCCCTCCCAACAACGAGCGCCGTCTCGGGCGGGCCCAATCATAAGGCCCACGTCGGCGTCGTGGGAAAGCAAACAGTCCTGCCCTTAACCCGCCCCATTGGCGCCAGCCGCCCGGCTGCCGGACGCCATGGCCGCAGATCCCCATCCTAGCAGCACGCCAGCTCATTTCCTCCTGGCCCCAAGGTCGATAAGCTTACCCGCATGAGGCCTGCTCCTCGCCTCCTTAAGCAAAGTGCCCGACTGTGTACCTGTCGCACACACCACACACGCCCCATTTTAGCCCCGTCCATGCTCGAGCGCTCGCACTGGCTCGCCCCAGCAAACGGCCATCGTGGCTACCAAGTGGGCGCCATGGATCGGGAAAGAAAAGAGGTGCAAAAGCAAGCACCAGCAGAGGCCGCATGCTTACCCCACTCTAGCGTCACCATGCCCCCCCAGGACGACAGCGGCCCTGGGCGCCTCCCTCGCATCTCAGTTGTCAGTTCAGCACTCAAACACACTGCGCACGCACCGTTTCCTTTCACTCAGCTCTCGACTCTTCTTTGTTTTTGTTTCTGTTATACTCCCCCCTGTTGCTTTTGCGTCCGATCTCTCTCGCCAGGGGAGGCGGTTTTTGATGGGCATCGAGCCAGTTGCCGATATGCACATGCGCCATAACCTTGGCCTCATCGAGTCCAGCTCCCTATTGCGAGAACATGGCCCCCGGCCAAAGCCGCCCGAAAACACTCAGCTCGCATGCGGCCCAGTCTGCTGTGCTGTTTGCGCAATGGCCGCCGCAACCTCGGGAGGCATTTCCAAATCGGGACCCATTGTATATGCTAGACCGACACTCGTTGGCGGTGGTTGTTCGGTGCCTGCTGGGCTCCCGGGGCCGTCTTCCACCGCACGTCCCATCGTATGGAGTAGGTACCAAGTACTGTGGGGGAGGCTAGGAGAGGCAAGATCAACGACCAGTGAGGGAGAGGGAGGGAGAGAGAGGAGAAAAAAAGAAAGAGAGAGGCTTAGAGGCTGTCGACGGAGGGATCCTCCCCCTAGGAACTGTACCAACTTTCCCGGTTCCTCCGGCAGCGCTCTGGTCGACTCGAAGCCGCTGCTCCTCCTCCTCCTCCTGCCCAAATAGCCCGAGTTGAACTACTTCTGGGAAGCTAGCCAGCTGGCTGGGAAAGGTAGGCTAAGATAATGGGGAGGCGGGTGGCGGGCTTTCGTCCCTTGGCAGCCAACAAGCGCAGACACGACACCCCGAGGCGATTTCTGAAGTGGAAGTCGGAATAGGCCTCGGAGACATCCGCACCCCAGCACGTCCACGTCCAGTCCAGCTCGGTCAAGGGGGGGGGG
>PYSQ01000136.1:0-50188 GCA_003049435.1 Nakataea oryzae | reverse complement strand
GGGGGGGGGGGGTCAGGCGCTCGCTTGGCCAGCCAACCAATGCGAGTGTTGGCCCACGCTGGCGCAGGTAAGCAAAACGGACATCCGTCCTGCAGCCACTCAACAGAGGTTGATGCTACCCTGCCCCGGGATTCACACAGCTCACAGCTCACGCCTCCAGTCGATCCATCATACCATCTCAGCCTCAAGCCCCGCCAGCTCTTCCACAGCCCAACTCTGGGCATGCGAGGGGCGAACGTGGGCTCGGATGGCCCTGCTCCCCCGTTCAAACCCGAAGACATGGATTCTGTGAGCCAGCCATGGCGCTGCATCTTGGCAGCCTGTGTGGCTCACTGCTGAGTCTAGCCTGGTTCTGGGCAGGCCTGCGCTTGCGTTGGGTCTGCCCTCGCCCGTGCCTAGTAGGCAAAAAAGAAAATACCTAGTCTGGGCCGCCGAAATCGTTATAAACGTACCTTCTCCCCGCCTCGGAGCCCGTCTGTCGAGAGAGATCGTCACTCGTGCAGTCGCAAAAGGTTTCCTGCCCCCCTCCCTGGGTTTTCCTGCCTTTCCCCGTCTCCCCTGGTCGACGACTTTGTCCGGGCTGCCTCGTGTTCACTCGCTTGACACAGGCCTCGCGTCCCTTCGCTGTTTTCCCTATTCATCATACCGCCCCGTAATATCTATTCTCCCTTCCCACCCCACACCGCAGCCATGCGTGTGTCCTCGCTCGCTACGCTGGGTCTCTCCAGCCTGGCAGCCGTGGCTAGCGCCGCGACTGTCACGTACGACTGGACGATCGACTGGGTCCGAGCTGCCCCTGATGGGTTCTCCCGACCCGTCATTGGTGTCAACAACAAGTGGCCCTGCCCACCCATCCGTGCTGCTGTCGGTGACACGGTCGTCGTCAAGATCAAGAACAACCTGGGCAACCAGACCACCGGTCTGCATTTCCATGGAATCAACCAGATCAGCACCAACGAGATGGATGGCGCCTCGGGCGTCACCCAGTGCCCTCTGCCGCCCGGAGACACTCTGAGCTACCAGTTTGTTGTAAGTGGCCCCTGTCAGGGCCTGTGGTGCCGGGTCATGCATTGGCTGGCGGCCAAACGGCTAAAATGATACAATTCTCCCTGATAGGCCGATGCCCCTGGCACATACTGGTGTATGTATATTCATCTCCTTTCTCCCCTGGTCGGTCGGATACCTGCAGAAACGGTTAACTGACATGGATTGGTCCTTCTAGATCACTCGCACACTATGGGTCAGTACCCCGACGGCCTGCGCGGCCCGCTGATTATCGACGACCCGAACGATCCGTACAAGGGCAAGTACGACGAGGAGGTCATCCTGTCCGTCTCTGATTGGTAAGTTACGAACGACGTGTGCGAAACCTCAAGGCCCGGCTTGTCCGACATGCTAACGCCGCTCTCCAGGTACCACTCTGAGACGCTGGAGCTGGTCCGCAACATGCTGCAGCCCTCCAACACTCGCTTTGCGCCCCCCTTCCCCAACAGCATCATTGTCAACGAGGGCGGTGACGGCAAGTACAACTTCGTCAAGGGCAAGACGTACCGGTTCCGAGTTATCAACTATGGAGCCTTCGCCTCGGCCATGCTGCAGTTCGACTCGCACACGATGCAGATCATCATGAACGACGGCGCCTACGTCAAGCAAGATCAGGCCTACCAGATCCGCATCTCACCCTCGCAGCGGTTCGACGTGCTCATCAGCTGCATCGAGCGCGACAACCGCAACTACCCCATCTTCTTCTCGCTCGACCAGAACAGGGACTACGAGGTCAACCCCGCCTGGCCCCTGAACTTCACCGGTCACCTGGTGATGGACACCAAGAAGGCCCTGACCCAATTCGTCGTACCCAAGTGGAAGCCTCACAACGACGCCCACCTCAAGCCCTACGATGACGCACCCATGCTTCCCACCCCCGACCAGGTCATCAAGTTGGACTTTGAGTTCTGCAAGGACGCCAATGGCTACCCGCGCGCCTGCTTCAACAACAAGACCTACATCCCGCAGAGAACCCCTGTGCTGTACACTGCCGCTACCGTCGGCGAGCACAACACCAACCCCTCGGTCTACGGCCAGATCCTGCCCTTCATTGTGCCCTATGGCCAGGTTGTGGACATTGTTGTGAACAACATTGATGCCGCCATCCACCCCTTCCACCTGCACGGCCACCACTTCCAGGTCCTGGAGCGTCCCAAGGCCAATGCCGGTGTCTGGCCCGGCCGCTCGGGTGGCTTCAACAAGCTGCCTCCCATGCGCGACGTCGTCCACGTCAACGCGCACTCGTACGCCGTCCTGCGCTTCAAGGCCACCAACCCCGGTGTCTTCCTGTTCCACTGCCACATTGAGTGGCACGTCGAGATGGGCCTGACGGCCACCATCATTGAGGCTCCCGAGAAGCTCCGTGGCAAGACCTTCCCTGCCGACCACGTCGCCGCTTGCCAGAAGCTGGGTCATCCTGTCGCTGGCAACGCCGCTGGCAACACGGTCAACCCGCTTGACACCACGGGCTTCATCACTGTCCCCGACACGGTCTACAACGGCGCCATGTACACGCCGCTGCCCGCGCCCCGCAGGCATCGTGCTGTCCGTGATCTTACCTTTTAAGCCATCTCCTTTGTACTAGTCAAAAGGTTTTGCAGTCCGTACGCGGTTTGAGCCAGACGTGTGATATCTAATCATAGCCGCCTCTTGCTCTGTCTTGCCAAATCGGACTGGGATTTTTGGCGCCATTCGAATTCTCTCATACTTTTATGTTATCAGAAACATTAATTCTATATCCCTCTTCATTTTATGAATCCTGTAAGAGTATTAGCCGCTTTAGGGGTCTTGTTGGGAACAATCATGTAGACGATATTGCAGGTGTTTTAAAGGAATAAGAAAGCGTTCGTGTCATGTGATGGGGGGNGGGGGGGGGATGAAGCGTTTCTGTCAAGATAGGACCACTTGGTCAACCTTTGCAGTGACCTTCCTCGCGAGACAAGAACTCGGCGTCTTATATCCTCAAACTTGGTGTTCCCGGTTATTTCTGTCCTTTGTGAGCAGAGGCCCGGAAATTCGGGAATAGTGACAAAGCCACGCGAGACACTTGTCTCCAGGTCTGCAGCAATAGGTAGCGAAACCGGTCGTTCTGGCAGGTCTGAACTTCGAAAATGACAAATTCTGATATTCGATGCTGTTTTGATTTCTCGAGTTGACGAATTCCATCGAGGCTGTGAAGATAGATTGCTTCGTCCTTTTTTGCTCGTTTTGTCGAGAGACGCCGCTCGTAGACATGGGAATTCAACAGAGGCACACAGGGAAATGGGCACGACGTTACCGTCAGCTCCTGCGATTCCGCCATATCGGCCACGATGCCATGGTTACGCCACCTCGCCGCAAGCCTCGAACCTTTGCCGAGGCATGCCCCGAGAAGCCACGAGAGCTTTGGTTCTCCCACTGGCCGCAGCATCGCAGAGGTCCGCCACGCGTCCGAGTGAGGGAACCGCCGCCACGCAGAGCAACGTGTAGGAGAGATGGATAGATGCTCCCGAAAGAGAGAGGGAGAGAGAAGGAAAAAAGACCGGCGACGGTGGCGACGGGACCAGAGGGATCTGCAACCGCCAGGGCGCGTCGGAGCCGACGCCAGCGCCGACGGACATGTCCTCGTAACGCCGAATCTCGAAGAAGGGGGTCTGTGGGTGCAGTGCAGAGGACCTATGCAGGAAACGGACAAGGGGTCGGGGGATCGAACGGGCGACGGGAGGCGAGCGTTGCTTCCTGTGCCTCGGGTAAGGAGGATAAGAGAGAGAGAGAGAGATAGAGGGGGGGAGTGTGCTTTGGGGGTGGGCGCTCGTGTCGGGGTGCTAGCACGGCTTTGACGGGACCAAGCTTGCGAAAGCGGACAAAGCGATGACAGCAAGCAGCCGATGGGGAGGATGAAAGGGAAGGGGCAAAATATGCAGAGAGATCTGGTCTGCGATCGGGCTGTCAGAACGCTGCTGAAGAGGCCGTGGGGAGTTGCTGGGCATACAACAGAAATTAATGATAATAAAAAAAAAACAAGGCCGTGACTTGGGGTGGCGCAAAGAAGGGAGGTGGGCTTTGACGCGGGACCTGCTCAAGGCGTTTGTCGCTGGGATGCCGCCCGCCTGCCCGCCAGCCCAGCCCAGCCCTCGGCATCGACCCATTTTCCTTCTGGAAGGCATCAAAGCGCCGCGCGCGCGCGCTGCTTGGTCCCACCTCCTGGCAGGCGCACAGCCCAGCGCCAGGCGTCGGTTTGCGGTCGACGGGCTGGCTGCTTGCTGCTGCCGGGGAGACCCATCTTTGTTTCGGCGGGCGAGGGATCAAACCTATGTACGGAGGACCAAGCTTTTTCTTTTGTGTTATCGAGTTGGGACTGTTACTTCTGCTGCGTGGCAGGCACGTTGAGAGCAAAACAATGGATCGATGATATGTGGGAAAAAAGAAAAAGGGTAATCCGGAAACCCAATATCGATCGCTGCCTCCTACACGGAGTGGGGAAGGGGAAGGGGAAGAAAACTCAAGGCCGTCTTATGTTTTTTTTATTTCCCTCTCTCTCTCTCTCTCTCCCCTCCCAACTCTTGCAACCGCTCACCATCATGTATGCCCTACGGATCGCACAACTTACGTACCACTCCCGAGGGGTGGCTGGTTGGCTGGCTGGCTGACTGGCCCGGATGGAGGGGGAAGGGCAAGCCGGGTGGCCAAGGTGGACGTGACTGGACGTTTTGTGTCCAATCCGTCGCTGGGGAGCCAACCAGACGTCCCGACGAAGGGGGTTGGGCCATGCACGATTGTCTCGGGATATGTAGAACTCGGCGACAGCCTGGATCAGGTCGGACTAGCAGGCAGGCGTCGTCGCGGCACCCCGGCCGCTCGCACTGCTTGGGTTGGCCCTTTGAGTGTAAGCCGTGTGCGACGGGATGGGCTTGGGGGAAAAAGGGAGCGGTCTGGAACGCCATCGGACGAGAGCGATGACGGGCTCAAGACAAGCAGTAGGTTGTTTGTACGTGTATGTGTGCGCGCATCTGCATGCATGCTCGGGTGCGCGCGAGTGTGTATGGGTGAGTGTGTACACAAGTGGGAAGACCCGAAAAGAAAAGCAAGCCACGCGAGGTTTTGCTGTGTGGTGCTTTGCTGGATGGGTTTCCTCCGGCCTTCTCCCTGGGCTGGTTGCGGCTCAACAGGGTCCCCATCCCTACTTTGCTTACCCAGTCATTTGTATAACATCACAAGGACCAAACAACGGACGCTGAACGGCCGCGCTAACCACGCCGTCTTGGAAACAAAACAAGAAAACACACGACATCATTCCTGCTGGAACAGACCGGACGAAAGTTTTTTTTTTCTCTCCCTGGCAGAGGCGTGTGTGCATGTGTTGCTGATCCAGGAGCACAGCAGCGCGCGTCGGCCCAAGAATCCTGGCCGGCTCTGCGGTGCGGGGAAAGGGGTGGCGCCTGGAGAAGGCGAAAAACAAAAAAAAAAAAAAACGGCTAGTCGTCAGCCACGTATCGGACACAGGCCAGGGAGAATCCCACATACGGGCAGACCCGGCATCCGGTGCCCGTGCTTGGCTGGATAGCTGCTACTAGTGGCGCCGAAAACAAGAAAAAAAAAGAACATGACCCCGTCTTCCGGCCCCGACGCCAGTCAGCCAAGCCCCAACCGGACCCTGCTGCTGTAAGTGAAGCCCGCGGGGCTTAAGAGCCCGAAGGCTAGGGATTTGTTTTTTTTTACCCCCAAGGCGTTCGCTGGTGTGATTTTGTATGTACAATGGCCAAAAAGAAAGCCAACCAGGTCCGATACTGGCCATACAAGAGGGCCGACATATCACGATGCATAAACGGGGCTGGCTGGGCTAAGCCGGAGGAGTCGCTCTCCAGCCGCATGAAGCTATATACACAAGCCGGTCTGGTATACACGTGGCATCGTGGCTGCTCTGTGACATGCCCTGTTGGGCCGGGTGGGGTAGAGAATACTGTGTGTGTGTGTGTGTGTGTGTATGTGTGTCGTTGGCTTTGCGGTCACCCCTCCCAAGTGGGTTATGAACTGCCGTCCCGTGGAGGAGGCTTGCGAGAGCCAAACGGAACAGAGGCGGGCTGCAGGCCGGGCCTCTCGGCACAGCCCACCGGGCAAGCCTAGTCTATGTAGATGGCACTCTTCAGCCGGCTGACAGGTATCCGGCGGGGCTGGCGTGCGCGAAGCCAAGCTGGGCAGTGCCGCGCGACAAGAAAAGACCAAGGAGAGGAAGTGGGGGGTCGCCAGGCTAGCCAACGCTGGGGTTTGTCCGGAGAGGCGCGCTCTTGGGATGCCCACCCATGTTGCCGCGGCTGGCCGGAACGATGGGCCCCCTTTTTCTGCGGTGGCAGATGCAGACTACACTACCCAAGCTCGATGAAGCCTGGTATCCAACGATGTGCACGCCAGCCGACCCCGGCAGATACGAAGATGAGAGCACGGCAGGGTTTACGGGGTGGTGATGGGGATGCGTGCGAGCCCAAGTCTGCTGTCCTGCTGCCTTCTCTGGCTTGTAGATGGTTGCACATGGGAAATGGGATTCGGCCGAGGCCGTGGGCCGCCCGCTTGCTTGGCAGGTGGGTGTTCACCCCGGAGCGTGCGCCTGCACCCTGGAAAAAAACCCTTGATGCCTTTGCCGCCCTGAAAAAAAAAACACTGCTGCCAAGAACCACACAACGACGAATTGGTGGGTTTGCTAGCAGGAGGCGATTCAGACGGGCCACAGCAGCGGCACCAAAGAGGCTGATAAGCATGCATGCAAGCAGCCCCGGGACGTACATGCAGGCCAAGGAGGGCGTGAGATTTTGGTAAAACCGGACCAGTCAGAACATGAGCACAAAACAAGAGGCGGGCGGACGCCGTGTCAGTGGGAGGCCAGTCGGTGTTTGGACATGTGGCGGTAGGATTCCGTATCGCACTAGCCTCGGCCGTGGAGAAGGCCCAAGGCGATCGTGACAGGACCATACACGAGATGTCCACCGCAGGTCCCCTTCGCCGCCGGCGCGAAACAGGCTGTATGTCGTCGGGGGCGCGGGTATTGCTTGTGATTGTACTCGACCGAATCTGGCCAGATAGGATTGTGCAAGGTCGCCTTTTTTGGGCAGCGTCTCTGTTCCATCCCGCCTCATCGGAACACCGGATGCAGTGTGCGGGCAGCCGTCCATGGGTCAGGAACGGCTGGCCACATCCTTCCGCCCCCTGGGTTGCGATGGATCATCATCATTCTGCAGTCTGATCTCTCGACGGGCTTTCTCCGTCTTGAGTCCATGTCCCCTTCAACATTCCCGCCTTACGTGCCATGACAAATCTTGGGGGAGCAAAAGGACCAAGCAGGATAGAGAAAAAAACAAAAAAAAGAAGGCGCTTGCAAGCGCGCCGGGTCAGCGCGCGGTGTTTGGGAATCCAGTGAAACAAAAGACAGTGCCATGCCAGCAAGCCCGAGACCGCCCAGACGGATGATCTTGGCTGCCGTGCTGGCGTCCGTCTTGACAGCACCGACGACGCGGATTTAGTGCTGATGCACAACTTGCAGCAAGCAGCCCGTTCTTGCCTGTGCTCCTGTGCGCGCGCAGCGTGCCCGCCCTTTTGCTTCAACCGGGCCTTTTATCGAGGCTGCCGTAGCACTGCAGCGGCTGAGGCACGCACATGCGTCCAGCATCACTGCGTCCAGACCGAGGTGTCTGGGGAATCTCATGCGGGCCAGAGGAAGGCCGAAATAGGAAGGGCTAAAAAGAGGAGAGGAGGAAGCGGCAGCAACAGCAAGGCATGGCCCTAAGCCAGCAGATCGGGCGGTGCCGCAGGCGGAACCAATGCAGAGAGGGCAAGAAGGCCGGCCGGGAAGCGAATTAACTGTGCCTGCGGCTGGAATGCACACGCCCCTGCCTGACGCCATAGCTGCCATAAAAGAACTAAGTCGGTGGGCAGGACGACGCGAAACGGGCCCAAAAATAAATAGGTCAAACGAAGTGTACAAGATAGAATGCATCTGGATAAGAATGTACCTAGATAAGAATGCAAAAGGTCAAATATCAAGACCCAATGGCCTGCCGCCGTCTTGGGCGTGGCGCTGACCTACCCGCACCGCTGGGTAAGAGGGTGGGCGAGTGGGTGGGAAGGACGAGACCGGACGTCCGGTGCGCGGTTCCTGCTTTGCCTGGTGCTAGGATGCGGACCGCCAACGGTCAAGGCTAAGTCGCAGACAAGACGGCCGTGATTTGTGGTCTGGCAGGCTAGGGGGAGGGGAAGAAGTAAGCGAGACTGGGCAGCAAGGAGCTATAAGCCCCAAGCGGCAGCAAGGGGAGTCAAGCAGCCTGGAGGCTGACACAACAGCAGCTGGGGGTTGGGCACATCGGGCAGTATGGCCCGGCGTGCATGGGAGGTTGGAACATGGATGGATCTGCGCGCGACGGTGATGCGCTGGCTCTATCTGGAAGTTCCCACACGCCCTCGGGCGGTCACGCCGGGCTGGCCACCACGACCTAGGCAGCGGCCAGCCATCAGACAAGCGTGCTGCCAGGCGGGCAGGGGCTCCTCCGGCCTGTTCTCCAAGCCTCGCTGCTGAATGTCAGCGGCAAGGCTCGGACGGCTTCCTTGCAAGCTCCAGAAAATCGCCGTCAGCCGCCGCTGGGTCTGCCACACTCCCACTGCCGTGCCGAAGGCGACAGTGCTCGTTCAGCCGCCAACGGTGACAGAGACACTTGCAGGGCGGTTTAGCGGCGCTTGCCTTCTTTGACAACCCTGTCAGCATGGCTGCCGTGGTTGAAATCAGCCTCTCGGGCCTTCTATGAAGTGTTTCTTCTTGGCTTCTCCAGGGGCGCAGCGCGCGCAGTGCTTGCAGTGTCAGCTGCCGGCGGCCAAGGCAAAGAAGGAATGTTGTTGTTGCATGGCAATGGGTGCTCGACCGAGAAGCAACGCCAAGGCCAAAAATAACTCGAGAGCAAACAGAAAAGAAGGAATGCAGTTAGCCGGGCGGACAGACGTTGCATTTGCCCGCCATCTGCGACGCGGCAGCGGAGGGAGCTCCCAGGCACGAGCATCCTGTAGGGATATGCCAGTCACGCTACGTCTGAAGGCGCGCAGCAGGTGTAGTGCCGACAAGGAGTCCATTGCTGGTTCCACCAGCTCGGGCTCACTGACCCGGGAATATTTGCTTTTCTTTGCATTCCTTGTCTCTTTCAGACCTCCTGTTGATCCCATCCCTTGCGGTCACTTTATCCCACGGTTAGCGTGATTGAGGGCGGAAGAAGAGAGGAGAGGGAAAACAAAAGGAAGAGCCAAGCACGAGGAGGTCACCGGCCACGGACGCATGTCGGTCGTGCAGCGACTCAGGCCAGAACACAAATAGCAAACCTGAGTCGAGACTGGAAACGCGGTGGAGGCTAGCCGGACACAAGCTGGCTGCGGGGAGAGGAAGATAAATGAGCAGTAAAAACCGAAACAAAAAGCGAAAGCACCAACCGTCTTTTTTCCCTTTTCCTTTGCTATGCGCACCTGCCATGATTCCGAATACGGAAGGCAGCACCCTCTTGGGTTCTGATGGAGGTACAAGCCTGTGGGTTGACGGCAAGGGGGGTGGGGTCAAATCGGCACTGTGGCTCCTGGCGTCCCATCGTTGATCAGCGATCGACGCTGCAGGCTTTCCTTCCTTCTTCCCCCAGAGTCGGTTGGCGCGGGCTGGCCTTCGCGCGCAAGTCAGGCGGCGCAGCAAAGACGTGTCAAGCGCCAGGCAGGCTGGGCGACTGGGCGACTGGGCGCGCTCGGCTCCGGGGGGAACTGCGCTGCTCCTCCACAGCGGGGAGGGGCTTGGTGATCCTGACGATTGATTACCCCGACAGGTGCCGGGAAAAGGCTTGTTTGGTGGGCGAGGACTCGCAAGCTCCGCTGGAGCCCGGCGTGGATGGGATGCGTGATGGAGGTGGAGGACGGGGCTTGGAGGCTGCTAGCCTGGCCAGGCTTACCTAATTGGGTAGGCACCCTACCGCCTGCCCTGCCCGCTGCGCCAAGCCCCCTTCAGCAATGTGATAAGCCGCGCACGGGCTGTGGCCGCCCGCATGCAGTCTGATGGCGAGGCCGTATGCAGCTATCGGGGGAAGCTCTAGCGGGAACCAGACCACTGCAGGAACCGCGTTGGGTGGCGAACGAGTCCGTTCCCGCTGGCCAGTGCCGTTTGTTTCCCTCCCGCGCCAGACCACAAACGACAGCCCATTGTGCCGCCGGCCGATGCTCGCGCCTTGTCCCCTTTTTTCCTTTTTCGTCGTCTTCTTCTTCCTTCTTTTTTTCTCTCGGGTTGCGGCCTGCGCTCGCCGTGCCCCTCGTGCCCCTGTCCTTGACGTTGAAGCCGCTGCTCGTGCGTGGCCGCGCTAGAACGCACGCGCCCGCCGGCGCCCCTGAGTGGCATCATCTTGGCGGTCTCTTCTCGGTTTTTCTGAGGGCGGCGCACGCGTCCTCGGCTGGCTACTCCTTTTCTGTGGGATATTGATCGGCGCTCAGCTCTACGCCGTTGGGGGTTAGCTCGGCTGCCGGCGACTAGGCTGCATCGCCCTCGACCCCGGTCTGATCAGAGTGCGACGGCTAACTGGGTGTCAGGCGAAAACGTCGGGTGCGCCTGGGCTTTTCCCACCAGGCACGGAAATTCGTCGGCGGCTCGTCGCTGCAAGCCGCGTCTGATGCAGCCGCGGGCACGCATCCGGCCCTGGAGGTCACTAGCAGGCCTGGCCGATGCTGTTAGCCTAGCATGGGGGCGTTTCTGCTGCCGCTCGCGGCCACTGCGCCCATGGACAGGAAGGATCCTTGCCAGGCACAGGAACGAGCACCTCACCCTCTCTGCTTGAGCGAGCATTCTACAGACAGACCGACAGACGGCACAAGGGTGGCTAGGTGGAGTGGTCGCTACGCAGTAACCTCAGGGTATCGCTCCGTGATCCCGTCTGCATTGTCCGTCCGGCTTAGCCCTACCGGCGGGGGGCATCGTCAGAATGTGGCATTGCAGCGACTTTGGGTACTCCCCCCCACCCTGGGCGGTTCCTGGCACGGAGCGTCGCCTTCGGATGGCTCGGCTTGCTAGGGAGAGCACATTGCCCCGCTATTTCGTGTTTGTATCATTTTTTCCTTCTGTTTTCTGTTTTCTTTTTTGTTTTGCTTTGGCTTCCTATTGATTTATTTATTTTTATCTCCGCTTGTTTTTCTGCGGCTGTCGAGTGAGGCTCCGGGCGTCAGCATGGGCCAGCGGCCTTGGCGTAGCCTAATCCCCCTGGGCACTAGCGCCCGAGATCCCCCCCAGGTCTGATTCCATTGTTTCTCCGAGATCGAGTGCGTGTTCGTTCCCTTATTCTTCCCGCCCCACAATCGCATTGCCAACCGCCATGCTCCCGCGTCGCGTCCGGCAACCCAAGTGAACCAAGTACAAAGAGACACTGGCACAGATGGCATCATCATCACCCGCATCTGCTGCGGCTAACCGTCTCCACCTTTGGCGGACACAATGCCAGGATGGGGTGCTGCCTTGGGGCGGGCGTCGCTGCTTGAGGGGGGCTGCTCATTTCGCCTCCGCTGATGTGCTTGGGGAACTCCGGCCGGACAAGCACCACGCGATCCCCAATGTGGGATTAGACTCTGGCCCGTCCGCAAGGGTTAAGCCGGTCCTGGAGGATACGTACCGGACCAACAGCTCCCGCGACGCTGCCGCCCTGCCGCCCTGCCGCCGCCCACGCACGCTTCCTCCTCCCATGGGCCTGAGCTTGGTGCCGCTGCTCGTATTGGGCACCTGTTTCAGTGCGCGCCGCCAGCAGCTCCGCCAGGAGCAGCGCAGCAGGGCAGGGTGGCGGAACGGCGTGGGCCCTGGTCGACGTCCACAGGACAGTGCCAAGCCGTCATCCCATCCCGCCCCCAGAGCAGGTTCGACGGTGCTGAAACAACAATACCAGAAGCCGGGCTGGCGCCTCGCAGACCTTCCGGCACCGGATTCCAGGGCCCCTCTGGGTTTCAGGCCCTGCCTTCGGTCCCCGTGCTGCCCTGCTGGAGAAAACCCACGAAAGCATCGTCCCCCGCCGTGCAGGCCTGCCTCACATGCAAGCGCTGCTGCCGTGGCACAGTCCAGGTTGCGCGGTGTGTTGATGCCTGCATTTCCTGCCGTCTTGCCTCTCCGTCATCCGTGGGCCACTCCCGACAGCTCATGGCCACCGCTTAGTCCTGCTGATACGATATCACAGCCCAAGAGGATGGATGGGGGATGGGGGGGGGGGCTGCCTGGAGCCGGGCTTGGTGACCGCCACCCAGTCGTGCCAGCCGCTCGTCTCACACCGATATCTCCCTCGAAGCATTCTGGACTTTCTCCACGGCTGGCTGTGTCTCGAGGATTTTGGTTCCCCGCTCTTGCTGGCCTGGTACCTCCGGACAGCCAATGTTGAAACTGGCTCGGCTTGGGTAGTCCTGCCGGGGGGTGTGGCCGCGTGAACCCCGGAGGAACATGTCAGCTATGGGCAAGTGCCTCCCCCAGCTGGATGGGCCGAGTGGCTGCCGTGCAATCGACTGGGGGACGTGTCCGAATGAGGCAAGCAGATGCTTACCATTCATGAGCGCTCGGTCACCGAAGCTCCACAAACGCCGAGCCACGCTGTTACCACCGGAAGGGGCTCTAGGGGAAAAGAGAAGAAAAAAAGGTGGTCAGGGATAAAGCTATCAGAGCAAGAAAACAGACCATAATCACAAAAAAAGAAGCACGGTCTCGAAGGGGCGTCGACTGTTGGAGTGAGGAGGGGTGTGCGGCTGCGGGATCCTTGGCCACTGCCCCCTCCTTGCCCTCAGACCACCGCCGGTACCATCCTCACACTCCCATCCCTTCTTTCCCTTCACACCCCCCCCTTTGCTCCCGGCTTCGTATGCTTGTCCAGGGACGGGCAGGCCCCACCAGCTTGGGCGTGGACACAGGTGGTTAGATGCGCCCTAGTATCGACGGACGATATGACATCTCGGATGGTATTTTTGGCCCACCCTGGCCTGGGTTGCCGATCCTGTCCGAGAGGTCTCATTCAGATATATAAGCTTCCAGCGGCGGCTTCTCACCAGGTGTTGATTCAATGCTGAGCATCCATCCCAGGCCCACCACCACACACACCAACAGAGAGATTCCAGCCACATAATCCCACACAATGGACAAGCTGCTGGTATTCCTTCTCTTCGGAGACCAATCTCTCGACACCCACGGCTTCCTTGCCGACTTCTACAGGCGCGAGGACCAGGGTATCCTCGCCAAGGCCTTCCTCGACCAGGCTGGCGAGGCTCTGAGGACCGAGGTCGACAGGCTACCCAGGCTTGAGCGATCGAAGCTGCCTGTCTTCCGCACCCTGCGCCAGCTGAACGAGCGCTATCACACGAGTGCCCTCAAGCATTCGGGTATCGACAGCGCTCTGCTCGCTCTTTCACAGCTGGTCGACTACATTGAGTGAGTTCCAGTCCCAATGACACATGCAGGCGTCTATGCGCGGCAACCCTCCCGCATGGGCGAGTGATATTAGGGGGGTGCGCGGCAGGCCCCTGTACCCACGACAAGGTCACTAACCAGGTTCTTCTCCCCGCATCCAGTCATGCCGAGAAGCACTACGAAGATGTCACGCAGCACGAGAGTACATACCTCGTGGGCCTGTGCTCGGGCCTGTTCGCTGCGTCGGCTATCGCGTCGACAACATCCGTGTCTAGTCTCGTCCCCCTGGCCGTCCAGACCGTCTTGATGGCCTTTAGGACAGGCTCGCAGGTGGCCGCTCTGGCTGAGAGGTTAGAGGCCAGCGGCGACAGCTCCGAGAGCTGGACTTACATCGTCCCTGGCCTCACGGAGGAGGCTGCCGAGGCGGAGATTTCAGAGTTCCACAGCGCACAGGTAAGCTGTCACCTGCCACATGCAATGCCGCTATCCGACGCAGTTCTCATGCTGAACATCGTTACACAACCAGGGTATCTCGCCAGCAAACCGTGCCTGGGTCAGCGCGACTTCTACGGCGAACTGCGCCATCTCGGGCCCGCCGTCTACATTGAGGGCGTTCCGTGCTGCGTCCTCGTATGCCTCAAAGGCGACATCCATCCCGGTCTATGGCCCGTATCACGCCGCACATCTCCACCGCGCGGCCGATGTTGAGAGCATCCTGCAGCTCGACAGCCCCGCCGTGGTCGATGCTTTCGTAAACACGAAGCCCCGGTCTTCGGTCATGTCGTGCGAGAGCGGCACATGGCTCGATGTGTCGAGCACGAGGGCACTGTTTACCTCGGTCGTCACCGAGATCCTGACCCAGCCCCTCCGCTTCCGCAGGGTCCTCGACGGCTGCCTGACCCAGGCCCGCGAGTTCGAGGGCAAGTCGTCGCTCATCATCCCCTTTGGGCCGACGCAGCACGCGGCCACTCTCGCCAACCTGCTCAAGGCGGAGACGCAGCTCGAGGTGACTCTGCGCCAAGCCGCGCAAATATCGAGGGAGAGCCAGGCGCCCGTTGGCAACCACGGGTCGACTGGCCGGTGCAAGCTCGCCATCGTCGGAATGGCTGGCGTGTTCCCCGACGCGGCTGACCACGAGAAGCTGTGGGACCTGCTGTGCAAGGGCCTCGATGTGCACCGCGAGGTGCCACCGGAGCGCTTCCCTGTGGCGACGCACGTTGACCCCACGGGCAAGGCCGTCAACACCAGCCACACCCCGTACGGCTGCTGGATCGAGAACCCGGGAATGTTCGACCCGCGCTTCTTCAACATGTCTCCCCGCGAGGCGTTCCAGACGGACCCGATGCAGAGGATGGCCATCACGACCGCCTACAAGGCGCTCGAGATGAGCGGATACGTCCCTAACCGGACGCCCTCGACGCGCCTGGACCGTATCGGTACCTTCTACGGCCAGACCTCGGACGACTGGCGTGAGATCAACGCCGCTCAGGCCGTCGACACCTACTACATCACTGGTGGTGTCCGCGCCTTCGGTCCCGGCAGGATCAACTACCACTTCGGCTTTAGCGGGCCGAGTCTGAACATCGACACGGCCTGCTCTTCCAGTGCCGCCGCCATGAACGTTGCCTGCTCCTCTTTGTGGGCCCGCGACTGCGACACGGCCATTGTCGGTGGTCTCTCGTGCATGACCAACTCGGACATTTTCGCCGGTCTGAGTCGTGGACAGTTCTTGTCCAAGAAGGGCCCCTGCGCCACCTTCGACAACGAGGCTGATGGTTACTGCCGTGGTGACGGCTGCGCCTCGGTTGTTGTCAAGAGGCTGGAGGATGCCGTCGCCGACAACGACCGCGTCCTGGCTGTCATCCTCGGCACCGCCACGAACCACTCGGCCGACGCCATCTCCATCACGCACCCCCACGGGCCCACCCAGTCGCTGCTCTCCACCGCCATCCTGGATGATGCTGGTGTGGATCCTCTTGACGTTGACTACGTCGAGATGCACGGCACTGGCACCCAGGCTGGAGACGGCACCGAGATGAGGTCCGTCACGGATGTCTTTGCGCCCGCCAACAGGAAGCGCTCGACCGACCGCCCCCTCTACCTGGGTGCGGTCAAGGCGAACCTGGGCCACGGTGAGGCTGCCTCGGGCATCACCGCGCTGTGCAAGGTCCTTCTCATGCTCAAGAACGACGCGATCCCGCCCCACGTCGGCATCAAGAAGGGCTCCGTCATCAACAAGACCTTCCCCAAGGATCTGGCTGAGCGCAACGTGAACATTGCCTTCCAGCTGACTCCATTCAAGAGGCGCGATGGAAAGCTGAGGCGCGTCTTCATCAACAACTTCAGCGCCGCTGGCGGCAACACTGGTCTGCTTCTGGAGGATGCCCCCGTTCGGGAGCCGACTACCCAGGATCCTCGCAGCGTCCACGTCATCACCATCACTGGCAAGTCCAAGGTCTCGATGCTTAAGAATGCCGAGCGGATGGTCGAGTGGATCGAGAAGAACCCCACCACGCCTGTGTCGCACCTGGCATACACCACCACGGCCCGTCGCCAGCAGCACTACTGGCGCATGAACATCACGGCCAGCGACCTTGAGGAGGCCAAGCAGGGTCTGGTTGCTCGCCTGCGCGAGAACTACGTCCCCGTCTCCTCGGAGCCGCCCAAGGTGGCCTTCCTGTTCACCGGCCAGGGCTCGCACTACGCCGGCCTGGGCAAGGAGCTGTATGCGAATCACTCGGTGTTCCACCAGAGCATCAACGAGTTCGACCGCATCGCCCAGATTCACGGCTTCCCCTCCTTCATGCCGCTGATTGACGGCAGCGAGCCGGATGTGTCCCAGCTGTCCCCTGTTGTCGTCCAGCTGGGCCTGGCCTGCTTCGAGATGGCTCTTGCCCGTCTCTGGATCTCGTGGGACGTCAAGCCCAGCGCCGTTCTCGGCCACAGCCTGGGCGAGTACGCCGCCCTGCACATTGCTGGCGTCCTCTCTGCTAGCGATGCCATCTACCTGGTCGGCGCTCGCGCTCAGCTTCTTGTTGAGAAGTGCACCGCTGGCACCCACGCGATGTTGGCTGTCCAGGGGGCTGTCTCCATCGTCCAGGATGCTCTCGGTGACAAGGCCAGCACCACCAATGTGGCCTGCATCAACGGCCCCCGCGAGACCGTCCTCAGCGGCGAGGCTGCGGAGATGGCCGAGATTGCGCAGCAGCTGACGGCTTCGGGCTTCAAGTGCACCCAGCTCAAGGTGCCCTTCGCCTTCCACTCGGCCCAGGTCGAGCCCATCCTGGACGAGTTCGAGGAGCTTGCGCGCTCGGTGCGCTTCCACCTGCCCCAGGTGCCCGTCATCTCGCCTCTTCTGGGCAAGCTCGTGGAGAACGAGCCCATCAATGCCAAGTACCTGCGCGACCACGCCCGCGAGGCTGTCGACTTCCTTGGCGGCCTCGTCTCGGCCCAGCAGTCCAACACCATCAACGAGACCACGGTCTGGATCGAGGTTGGCCCCCACCCGGTTTGCTCCAACATGGTCAAGGCTGCCTTTGGCGCCTCGACTGTTGCCGTGCCTACCCTGCGCCGCAGTGAGCCCTCCCTGTACAAGACTCTCAGCGCCAGCCTGTGCACGCTTCACACTGCCGGCCTCAAGTTCGACTGGAACGAGTACCACAACGACTTCGTCTCGTGCGTGCGCAACCTCGACACCCCGGCCTACGCCTTCGACGAGAAGAACTACTGGATCCAGTACGAGGGAGACTGGTGCATCACCAAGAACCGGGTGGCGAAGGCGCTTCCGCCTGCTACTGTCGTCAAGCCCAAGTTGGAGACGACGACCGTCCACAAGGTCCTCCGCGAGGAGGTCAAGGGTGATGTGTCCATCGTCGAGATCGAGACCAACCTGTCTAGGGAGGACATCCGTGGTGTCGTCACTGGCCATCTGGTCAACGGCGCTCCCCTTTGCCCCTCGTCCCTGTACGGCGACATGGCCATCACTGTTTGCAACTATGCCTACAAGCTGGTCAAGCCCGACGTGCAGAACCTCGGTGTCAACGTCAGCCGCATGGAGGTGCCCAAGACTCTGATCTTCGACGAGAGCCTCGAGGCGCACGTGCTGAGGATGACTGCCACCGTCGACACCTCGACCAACTCGGCAGACTTGATCTTCTATACTGGCGAGGGCGCCAAGCGCATCGACCACGCCAACTGCAAGGTCTTCTTCGGCAACACGGAGGAGTGGCAGGGTGAGTTCGACCGCGTTTCGTACCTCATCAAGTCTCGCATCGACAGCCTGATCGAGGCCGAGAAGGAGGGCAAGGCCTCCAAGGTTGGCCGCGGCCTGGCCTACAAGCTGTTCTGTGCCCTGGTCGACTACAACCCGCGCTACCGCGGCATGGAGGAGGTCACCCTCGACAGCGACACCTGCGAGGCCACCGCCAAGGTCAAGTTCCAGACCACGGAGAAGGACGGCCAGTTCGTCTTCAGCCCCTACTGGATTGACAGTCTGTGCCACATCTCGGGCTTCATCGTCAACGGCACCGACGCCATCGACTCCCGCGACCAGGTCTTCATCTCCCACGGCTGGGGCGCCTTCAAGTTCACCGAGCTCCCCGTCGCCACCAAGGAGTATCGCAGCTACGTCCGCATGCAGCCGGTCAAGGGCTCCAAGGTGTACGCTGGCGATGTCTACGTCTATGACGGCGACAAGATCATCGGCATGTGCGGCGATCTCAAGTTCCAGTGCATTCCTCGCAAGGTCCTCAACATGATGATGCCTCCCCGCGGCGCTGCCGCCGTCGGCGCTCCTGCGCCCCGGCCCGTCGCTGCTCCCAAGGCCGCGGCTCCTGCCAAGAAGTCCAAGGGCGTCACGCCCAAGACCATCGCCAAGGTGAACCAGAAGCTCGTCACCGTCGTCTCGCAGGTCCTCGACATCCTGGCCCAGGAGATTGGCGTCGGGAACGACGAGCTTGCTGACAACGTTGCCTTCACCGACCTGGGTGTTGACTCGCTGATGTCGCTCTCCGTCAGCGGCCGCATCCGTGAGGAGATGGACCTGAACATTGACAACCACGCCTTCGTTGACCACCCCACTATCGGCGCCTTCAAGGATTTCTTGGCCCAGTTCGAGGGCCCCCCGGGTGCCTGTGAGGACAGCTCCAGCTCGGCATCGTCCGAGTCTGGCGACATGGAGACCGACTCCGACGTCACCACCCCCGCCGACGAGAGCGAGACCAGCTCCATCAAGGGTGAGAAGCCGGCCGCTGCCGATGCCTCCAGCAACGACCTTCTCCGTGAGGAAATCCGCAACACCATTGCAGCCGAGATGGGCATGGACGTCGATGAGATCATCGCCGCCCCTGACCTGGCCAGCCTTGGGATGGACTCTCTCATGAGCCTCCAGATCCTCAGCACCCTGAGGGAGCGTACGGGCATTGACATCGCTGCCGACCTCTTCGTCACCAACGCCTCGCTCAAGGATGTCGAGCGTGCCCTGGGAATCAGCGTCGCGCCTGCCCCCGTCGCGCAGGCTGCTCCCGCCAAAGCACCCAAGGTCAAGGCCGACAAGGTGAAGCCGCTTCCGCCCACCACCGCCATCCCGCCCTCGCAGGTTACCGCCTCCATTGCGAAGCCGCCGCCGCCCAAGCAGATCATCGACAATTACCCCCACCGCAAGGCCACCTCGGTGCTCCTGCAGGGAAGCCACAAGACTGCCACCCAGCACCTCTTCATGATCCCTGACGGCAGTGGCTGCGCTACCTCGTACACCGAGATCTCCTCGGTTGGCCAGGACTGGGCTGTCTGGGGACTGTTCTCTCCCTTCATGAAGACCCCAGAGGAGTTCACCTGCGGCGTCTACGGCATGGCTAGCAAGTTCATCGAGGAGATGAAGCGCCGCCAGCCCACTGGCCCGTACAGCATGGCCGGCTGGTCCGCAGGCGGTGTCATTGCCTACGAGATCGTCAACCAGCTGACCAAGGCTGGCGAGGAGGTCGCCAACCTGATCATCATTGACGCCCCTTGCCCGGTCACCATCGAGCCCCTGCCCCGTTCGCTCCACGCCTGGTTCGCGGAGATTGGTCTGCTTGGTGAAGGCGACACCAAGAAGATCCCAGAGTGGCTCCTCCCTCACTTCGCTGCCTCGGTCAGCGCCCTGTCCAGCTACACGGCTGAGCCGATCCCCAAGGAAAAGTGCCCCAAGGTCATGGCCATCTGGTGCGAGGATGGCGTCTGCCACCTCCCCACTGACCCGCGGCCCGACCCTTACCCCACCGGCCACGCCCTCTTCCTCCTCGACAACAGGGTCGACTTTGGCCCTAACCGCTGGGATGAGTACCTCGACGTCAACAAGATGACGATGAGGCACATGCCCGGCAACCACTTCTCCATGATGCATGGTGAACTTGTGAGTTCTCCTCTTCTCCCATCTCCTTCAATCCAGCCTAGCAATGACTAATAATGCCCTCTCACTACAGGCCAAGCAGCTCGGCTCGTTCCTCCGCGAGGCTCTGTGCTGAGAACTTGAGGGGGGCAGGAGCACGACGGTGGTAGCAACAACAGCAGGCCCAAAATTTGTGGCGCATAACGACGCTCGCTCTCCACATCTTCTTATCCTACTAGAGACTTTTCTTGGTATCTTGTCACGACAGTTGATTTTCTTTCCTTTGTCGACACTTCAGAGGGGTATTTCTGTCATCATTTGGCTATGGACACAATATGGCATAGCGTTTTGTCTTTACGGCTCCTTTGTCTATGTCTTTTACATCTGCTCGAGACACTTGGGACTTTGAAAGGGGGCGTTTGTTTCTGTTTTCAGTTATCCTTGAACTGTTTTTTGGCGATTTTTGTTTTATTCCTTGATTCTGCCCTCGCACGTGTCATTGGACACACGGGTATTATGGCCGCTTTAGACCTGCTTTTTTGATATTGTCTGTCTATCTTTTTCATCTCAAACGTCCTGCGAGATACTCGCAATGTGTTTCCTTGGTTGTCCTTTCCCCTTGTTTGGTTTTTTTCCGTGTATGCCTCACACCATCCAGCGGCAAGCCAGTGCTCGGCCCTTTTGCGGCCTATGCTTGCCTCCACCTAATCCTTCTCCTTACTCTGGAAATTCATTCATTCAATGTGTGGCCTCTCGTTATATTTACCAGAGTTTTGTATTTCCTTTTCTAGCTTAGCTAGCATAATGTGCTCAACGCCTTCCGCAGAGGATCGCAAAGAATGAAAATAGTTCGCCTACGCTTTGTTCCCTCGTAGTCAACTGTGTGCTACACCCACTACATTCATTCTAAATCCTCCCACCTATCGGACCCTGAGCTTGCCTTCTGCCCAGGTTATGGTTCATGGCTAATGCGTGGTCAGACACAGCCACAGCCAGCCTCAGCGACAGTTTGGCACCGTGATCCGATCCAAAACCCAAACTCTACGGACGGATACTTTCCCAGCTTCCCTGCTTCAGCCTCGGGCTGATCGAGATCCATAGTCACAGACCAACTCAGGAGACAATGATGGTCCCATCCCGTCATCGGAGCCAGCCGGCTGGTACGAACCACCACCCTCCCAAGAACACCAGAATCCGGGGTAAGACAGTGGTGTGTTTCTGTGCTTGGTTCTGCGGGCTTCCGGGCGTGCGGATAATTTGCTTTTTTTGAGGCTGCAGTCTTTGTCAGTAGCAGTTGCAGCCTCGGGTTGGAGTCGGACACCCAATTGCCATTACTGTTCGCTGGTTGGTCACCATCCACTTCTCGCCCTCCTATTGACCAGCTGCGAAGAGTCACGGCGGCTGCCTGGTCACCCACTCTCCCTCCTGGCGATCAAAACATGGAAACCACATGCGTAATGGTGGGAGGCGGCGTGTGGCGATGATGCGAACTTCAACCTATCCCCTTCCATTTTCTATTTTCAGCTTGCATACGCCCCTTCCCTCCCTCCCACGCCGACAAGCTTGAGCATTGTTCTAGCAGTGGCTGAGAATGACGAGTGACGGCTACCTTACAGCCACTCGGGAAACTTCATCCGTCGTCTGATCATTTCTGGTCACCAGCCGTCTTTTGGGAATCGCCTGGCTGATGCTGACAGAAGCTGGGCCTGGATATGACACGGCTATAGATGGCAGCCATGGAAAGGCGAAAACGCAAGCTTGGGGTGGAAGCACCCCATGTTAGGAGCAGACCGATTGTTCCTTGCGCGATTGCAAACTCTGGGATATATGGCCGTTGATATTTCATGCACTTCGATTAGAAATCAAGCGTACGTTGATGTCACCACCCTTGACGTGCACTCCTGATGCTCGACAAGTATCAAGGCCAGTGCGCGGCTTTCGATGCACGACAGCGACGAGAAGCGTCAAGATCACAACATGAGTCGGCAGATAATGCCCATTGCGACGTGGACGCGCAAGAACTCGATGGCGAGGGCATGCGATGCGAGCGCTCGGGCTCAGAGAGCAGCCAGACTTGAGCAAACCCTGACCCGCATCCTGCTCCTGCTGCAAAGTCGAAGATTAATTTTCAGGACTTCGGTTGTTTGCATCCTGTCAAAAATGCTGGCTTGAAATTCTTTGGCCTTTCACTCTGTGTCAGCGCAGCAAGTGCGACTCCCTAGTGTTCCGTGGTGCTTCTCAGGATGGCGCTCCCGTTATGGGTGCATATTAATCGGCCCAGGTCCAGGAATCAGAGGGTCTAGACCTCTGGAGGCCACAACATTCATCCTATCGAGCTCGCCCATATTGAAGCCATGGCGTTGCGCCGTTAAGTCCGGTGGTATCCAAGTGCCTGGGGCAGGGAGGCATGAAACTCGTTGCCATTAGAGGTGCCTAGCGCCTGCCAGTCTCCCGAGGTACTCATTTTTATGTTTGCCTGGCTATTGGCGGAATCAGAACTACTTGCGCTGCTAGCCCGCCAGTCAGTCTAGTCTTTTCATCCCGCGCTGTCTGAAACTTGATTCGGATCGTTCCTGGCCTGCTTGAGGGCAGGGTGCTAACGAGGCGGCGAATGTTCATCCCTTGGGCATCCTTCTCGACGGGCGAGCATCCCAAGCGAAGTCTAAACATCAGCGGGGCCAGTCAGCGTGCACTAACGTTCGCGGCAACTGCCTTGTTAGCAGTACCCCGAGCCACAAGCCTCGCAACAGCCGAGTCGCTGAGCCGACTTTTCCGGCCTTGGGCAGGGAATATCAGCTTATATTGGTGGGGCAGCGGTCAGGTGGGGGAAGCTGTAGATGATAGAGGTGAGGCTAAAGGATCCAGTCAGAGCCGTTGATGGCGGGATGAAAAGATTGAATCCCTGGGTCGCCCCCGGTCTTGGGAGCCCAGGGCTTAGGGAGCAGCCACACACAGGACTCGCTCTGCGCCGCCTCCCGAGCCTGTCAGCGGGCAGAGAAGGGTGGAAAAGGTTCCAGAAGCACTGACAGGGTGTTCCCGGCTTGCTGGCACCAGCGGGGACCGCCAATAACCTCGCACCACTCAACGGCACTCTTGCGGTCCTTGAGGCTTGCATGTAGAGGCACTTCGGGTACCAGCCATGCCTAAGCGCTTGCAGCTTGAGCTGGAGTTTCAGATCATCCACTCAGCGCAACATCCACAGATTCCGGCTGAACAGCTGTTCGTCAGCATGCCGCCTTGGCTGGAAGCGGATACGCCTGGCACTCGCGACATGCATCTCATCGTTCGAAGCTAGTGGCGTAGTCCCCTCTCATCGCGAGCCACTCATCTTTCTTGTCCGTAGTGGCGATGTCCCTCGTCGACCGCCCTTGACCCCGCTCTCTGAGCTTGGGTTAGGTCCCTTCTCCCGCAAAGACGGAAGAAAGGTGACAACAGCAGTCGGCGGTATTGCCATGCACCTGCCCGTTGTTCCCCACGCCACTACAAGCGGCTGGCATAGAGCGGGAGGCGGCGTAAACCACAGCGTTCATGGCCTGCCTGGTGCAACCTGGGGCAGATGGATAGTCGCAGCCTTTCCCAGGGGCCAACTGGCTGCCTGCACCTGAGTGTGACAAGCCAGGCAACGCCGCCATATGAGCCTGACGCTACTGCTTTTCCTTCTCGTATGTGCAAGAATGGGCCGCGCCACGGTGACACCACAGTCATGGCCGGTGAGGAGAGGTGGTCAGACTCGACCAAGGAGCCCTCGCCCCGGCGACGACAAAGTGATTGTGCCTCGTGGCATCCATCATCCGTCTTGGCTGCCGGCTGTGAAGAGGCACGCGATTGAGGGCCCATGACTGGTATTCAGTCCAGTCTCGGCGACACGCAACATGTCAACCTCGGACAAACAACTCGAGGGCATGCGTATCCAATCCTGCTCCCTTCCTCGTCGGCCTCGGACCTTGGTTTGACTTTGCCAACGGTCGCAGCTGCGAGTAGCAAGACGGATCCGAGCGCTGCGCAGTAAACGGAGGAAAAGAGGGGACAAAAGGAAGATGATTAACAAGCCCGAAACTGAAGTCCTCAAGGATTGCAGCCTCTGAAGTGGTGAGCGCACATGTGGTCCAACGCAACTGTCCTCGTCCAAGGGAATGACCCCTGCATTTCGCGGCCTGCTGCCGGAGAACGAACGATACACATGCGCACGCACGCTGGCGCATACAGACGTGGCGTGTACACGCGACTCAATTCATGCGGTGGCTGGCTGCGGATGGTAGAGACGGGTACTTTTACGACACAACACAACCGACGGCGCATGGAGGGGCCGTGCGGTGCGAGATGGCGACAGCACCCGTCCAGCAGACCAGTGAGAGCAAGCGAAGGCGTCTCAGCGTGCTGCATGCGAGGCAGGACAGCTCGATGCGAGGCGGTGAAGCCAAAATTGGGATGCTATCGGCAACGGTGCCTCGAGCACCTTGATGGCTGCCGAGTTCCATCGGCAGCGGCATCGTGGGTGTTTGCGGGCGTTGGCAGGATGCCAGGCGTGTGTACAAAAAAAGAATTAAAAAAATAAAAAATAAATACCGAGAGGCGCGGGTGCCGGCATTGAGGAACACACACCCAAGTCCTCGGAAATATAGCGGGCAGCAGGGTGTCGCTCTATAGGCCTCCGCCGTGCCTTCTCCAAGCTGGCAGGGTAATCCATGCCTGTTGATGGGCGCCGTCGACGGGAAGTCGCGGGCGGGAAGGGCGGGCGCTGAATCAGAAGGATGTACCTCGCCTGCCGGGCATTTTGCTAGGGTCGTCGCCTACACCGAGGCTAGGGACCCGCTCGGTGGACGGCAGCAGGCTCCCTCCATCCGCAAATTGATGCGAGGTAGGATCCACAGCCATGTCGGATGGTGGCATTCACGGGTTGCGACTCCAGATCGGGGAGGCGCTATCCAAATCGGGAAGCCCCAGATCGGCACCCTCGGCAACAGCCCAACTGCGCTATCAGGGCACTCTACCATGCCTGCCACCTGCCGCCCACGCAAAACCGGGGCAAGCACAGCACATGTTGAAAGGCCCAGTGTCCGCGCGGCTGTAGGCTGCTGTCTGGCCCGGGCGTGAGTGAATCTACTAGGTATACCAAAGCAGCGCGAACGATACAGTGGGCAATCCAAGCAAGATGCCGCCCAGCAGCCCGGCGGCTGTCTCAGTTCGCATTTTGATGAACCAGATCTCAAGTTTAGTCCTGGGTCATTTCAATGCCCCACTAGCTAAACCGCCAGGCGTCTGTCCCCTGTCTGATTCCACAGGCCGGGCGGCACGCCCCTCCCCCAGCGAAGCTCGGGGCACCTTGCGGGGGCGAGCAACTGGGGCTGCTATGGGGACAGCCTTTAGGCTGGCGAGCTCCCCAAAGCACGGTCCTGGGTCGGATTGCCCATGAATCAGTTCGCCAGTTCATCTAACATGCGCAAAAATCATCGAGCCAAACTGCACCCAGCCAAGCAACCGCACAGACGCCGCCTTTGCTGAGCTGGGCCGTTTGTGCCGCGGAAACGCGTCGCTTACAAGCCCACGCTTGATCCCGACGACTCCTTCCACCGGGCATTCCGGCCAAGGATAGTGTAGGAACCGGCGCCATCCCGGAAAACTCTCCGTCCCGGCAAACTCTCCATCCCAGTGGGTTTTCTCGTAATTGGCGGTCCCATCTGTATTACGGCTGCCTCAAGCGCCACCGCTTCCGGCTCAGGCATGCTCCTGGCCGGCGTCCAAAGCCGCTTACTCCTGGCCCGTCTCTTCGCGCCCACGTCGTCTCGGCCTGGGCACTCGGCCTGGGTGTGGGGACGAAGGTCTTGGGTCTACGGAGGACGGGCATAGCCACAATCAACCACTGTAGAGTCTGTTTTGGGATAGAAAAACCACGGCTGCCAACGGACGGGATGAGAGACAGCACATCGCTGGACTGGCCGGTAACAATCTTTCCCGTCAGCACTCCAGAGGACAACCCTGCAATGGAGGGGCAGGATTAGCACGTTCGCTATTTTATTCCCCGATGAGTTTTGTCCCCAAGGGTTCCATGCACAGCCGGTGGGGCTGTCTTTGCTGGCGCAAAGAGGCCCAGCATGAGGTCATGTCAGCCTAGGCATCTTGAACGGTGACATTTTTCACCTGCCACAGCTCGTCTTCAAACTATCGGCAGCGTCATGGCACTTGGGCGAAGGGCTAATAGATTGGCACCTCGTGTGCATAATCCTTTCGCGCCGTGCAGGAAAGCCTGCCGTGCTCGCATCGCGACGTAGCATTCTCGTCTTGGTGGTCAGCTGAAAAACCAATATGCCGTGTTCCGGTCCCGGCCCCGTTTGGCTGCCGGGAGTGGATTTTGTGGGAGTCTTTCGTCATGTTCTGCATCTCCGGCATGCGATATGGGGAAAAGCGGGCGGCCGGTGAGGGCGACGCTAGATTGGGAGGACATGCCGCCGCGTATCAGGGGGGCAATGGGCAACCGCCCAGAGGCAAGTTCAGCCGCTGGTGCATAGAGCGTGGAAGCAGACCCAGCCGGCCATGGTTGCTCCAACTGCATGCGCCCTACGAAGCATGCGATTGGCAGAATCTGGGTAGCCTCGACAGCACCGTCACCCGGATTGCCCTCGACCCTTCCCAGCTGAGCCAGCCGCTCCGGGAGCATTGGGCGGCACCAAACGGACGGCCTAAAACGGGAGGCTATCATTGGCCGCCCGCCTCCAGCCCAACCAGGCCGAAGGAGGGGGTGGGTCGACAACGCAAGACGCATGCCGGTGGATGGGTGTCCACGGGGGGGTGTGGGTACTGGGAGCGGGCTGGGGCGTTTGTTGAGGAATCCGACGCCACGACAGCCCAAGGCCAGCTTGGGTTAGGGCTTTGCAGCCTGCAGCCCGCGCGCCAGGGCACTCCCAGTCGGGGATCATCCAGGGAGTTGAGGAAGTGGAGATTGAGAGAGGGGACGCCACGAGGTCTCGGTGAGGCCAGGCTTGTCAGCAACGGCTGCAAATCCTCGCCGTTGCAAAAGCCTCAGTTGCTTTCTCTGGCCCCTTTTTTTATTTCGTCCTGTGCTCATATCCGCCGCGCTTCTTGGCGCAAACAAAGAACAACCGGGCAGATCCCTTTTATTGCGGCGTGCGGCTTTTCAGCCGCTCGCTCTCGAAGATCCTTGCTCCCTTGGTATCAACCGAGTCTTGACCAACTCGCGTGGCAAAGGCTGCCGACCCAGTGACCCGGTGTGGCACACATTTTGTTGCATTGTTGCGGCTAAGATCGTCATTGCAGCCCTACTCAGAGTGTCTGTTCTTACTTTTCGATGATGAGATGCTCCGTCCCTTTGACTTCGCTACGTGGTTTGGGCTGTAGGCCGCCCCGTGATTCAAGTTGCTGGGACATATGAGGTAGTATCGGGGCAGGCCGAGGCAGCCCGCCCATGAAAAGTATGCGACTTGCGTAGTCATGGGGAGTATATGTCGCTAATCGAGGTGGCAGGGCCGAAACATTGCATCCTCTACAGGTAAACGACTCGCCGTCACCACATTTGTTATCACTTGGGTATGCAACCCATCTAAATGTGGAGTACGCGTAAATCAGACTAACAAGAAACAGCAAACCTGACCAAAAGAAAGTAACTGCTCAGTTTTTCTTTTCTCGACAGGGGGCCATTGGGCAGGGACGGGAATACGGGGCCCCTGCCTCCGGTCGCTTATATATGCTTGTGGAACGAGCTTAGCCATTTCTGTCACCGCTGTTCCGATCTCCCACGAAGGATCACTCCACATGGGGGAGGCTCCAACCTCGGACCCGAGATCTACTCCAGCTGCGCGTGTTCCTTGCTACATGCTGTTAGCATAATGAATCACGACTCCCAATAGTGGCATCCCTCCCTGTATATCTTAGACATGCCTCAGTTCTCGGAATTACTGTGGGTGGGGGTCACAGCCCTGTACCTGGGCGAAGGATATCGCTGCAATGTCCCCGCCCCCTAGATTTTCTCCGATCTGGCTGGTGATTGCTTCTTCGTCCTACCAGCTTGGTCATGGCTTGTTTTGCGATACCGACCCCAATAAAGGGAAAGTTGGCAAACTGGATTGAAGAAAGCGGAAGTGGATGGGGAAAGTGAGGAAATGTGATTCCCTGTTTAAGGCTGCGCTTACGCCCCCGGACTAGGCCAACTGCCAAGCAGCTGCATTTGACCGAACAAGGTCAAGATCAGCCATGATCTTCGCCCGGGCCTGGCTCTTACCGGTTATCGATCAGTGAGATTTTTTTACAAGACGGGTCTCCTCTTCCTATCTGCCGTGCTTTGGGCTTGGGTTGGAGTTCGGCATTTGTGACCATTTCACAACCTCTCGAGGTGTCCTCTCTGCAGGCCATGGACGGGATAAAGAAATATGTGGATCATGAGGGAGAGAGAATACGAACGGGGCAAAGGCAAAGATGCAGCCGAGAGTTCCCGTAGCTGGCAGCTTACTTCCACGCATTGTGCATGGAAGACATCCAAGTAATGTGAGGCTGTTGACCCCCCACGGGCTATCATGTTGGATGAGAATCGCGTTGTCCTGCCGGTACGCCCTCCGCCCCTCAACCTATCGGGACAGGACAGCCAGGACCGAGGGTTGCAATTGCTGATACCAGCTAACGAGCCCCCAGAGCCGTGGAGGCAGCCTCGATTTTACCGTCTGCGCGGGTGTTGGGTGAATTTGCGCTGCGGATGTCCGCTTGTTCCCTGGCGAGTGGTCTGTTAGGTGACAAGCATCTGTCAGGTTGCAAGCCATAATTACAGTAGTTTGTTTTTTTGTTGAACTTTTCCAAAAACAATCAAGGTGGCCGGCGTTGCTGTGAATCGGTGGGCTGGTCTCAAGAGGGCGTAAATAATAGAAGATCCACGCAGGCGCCTTTGCGCTAACTCAACCAGCTGAGCAATGGATGTGAGAAAACTAAAACGAGTGGAAGGTATAACGAAAAGAATAAAAAATCGCCCGAAATTCGCCTGCAGCTTCTGAGACGACCGTTGTTGTTGCTTTTGGTAAGTGTCAGTCTCCCATCTTGTACAGATTTGCGTTGTGGTAGAGGCAGAATCAGAGCCCCTGCTTGCCGCTCGTTGCTACATTTTTTTTCGCCATGGCATCTTCGAGGGCGTAGAAGACGGAGTTCCCGCCTGTATTCAGCTATTTGCAGGAGCTGGAGCTCTCCGATACGTATCTTATCAGTCCAAGGGACAAGGACATCAAGAACATACTGCAAGTAAACAACAGAGAAGGAGGTACCCTCATATGTACATGTAGGTGGGTATGTACAGACCTGTCAGTATATGCGCACCCAGGAATTGAGACTGCAATGAAAATCGGAGGAGCGTGCCCAGAACTCTAAAATTCTGGGCAAGCTACGGACAAATGCAGCGTGAGTCGCAGGCGGAAATACTCCGCTATCCGCCGGACCTAAAAGAAAGGACATTGGAGGTATGAGAAGAAAAGACACAGGCCAAAATAGGAAGCGTGCGGCGGCCTGCCTTCCCCTTTGGCGTCGCAGGTGAGTGTCATTGGCTCGCTTCAGGAGCTGGCAGCCCCGCTTCAGACAGCCCCGAGGGAAAAGGCCCACCCCCACTTCCTTCTGCCTTCTTTCGCCAAGCCCAGCTGCTGGCAAGGACCAGACTTCGCACTGACAGCAATCTCTTCTCTTTTTCCGCTCCTGGTCAACCCCCACACCAAGTCTGGTTTTCAGCCGCCTGCGGCCTTCTCAATATCGTCGATCAATGGCGAGTGCTCGCCTGTCGTCACAGGCGTGGGCCAGACGCTTGCCGCTCTGGCGGGGCAGCGACACGTCAAAGCAACAGCTTCATTTGGCAAAGTGGCGAGATCAATTGGACGGGCCGTCGACAGCCAGCGGCCAGGCCCAGATTGCTGCAGGGGATTTGGACGTTCGTCCTGCCCCTCTCCCAGCCTGCCTCGCTTGTGCTGATGCACATTCCAATCGTTGGTTCTTGATAGGCACCTACCTTACTCACGTAGAAGGTAACATTTCCCCTCTGTCGTCTGCAGTTTGGCGGATCCCTGGCTGTGGAGGGAAATCAGCACAGGACGCACAGCACAGCATATTGAGCATATTGAGCACAGCACAGCACAGCATAGCACAACGCAACGCACGGCCCAGCCCGGTTGAGTTGGGGTCAGCCCCAGCCGCTTCCTCCGCGTCCTCCTCCTGTGCTGGCAGGACCTCGATGCCGTTGCCCTTTGACTCGTCTGTGCCCGAAAGGTCGCCTAATCGCCATTGCCTTCCAGAAAGACGCGCGCAGCAGCAGCTGGGACGGCGCCCGTTCGTATCGGTCCACTCAAGTGAAGTCGAGAAAACCCCGACCAAGGCCGCCGCAGAGGAAGCACCCCCCACCGCCTGCTGCAGTGCCCCTCTAAGTGCGCGCATGCCAGCTGGGTTGATCGTTGGGGCTCCAGAGATGTTGCTTACCCACATATAGCTGTGCCGCAGCGACGAGGACCTTCATTTCTCGTACGAGCGTCATGTCTCTCCCGCCATCGCCGGCCTTATCGTTGGTTGATGTCGGCCCAGCCAGCCAGCACCAACCAGCCTATACGGTGCTACAATCTCTCTCCCTCTCCCTCTCCCTCTCCCTCCCCCACCACTCTGCCCACCGGCTTGCCCCAAGCTGCTCTGCACCTCCACCACACCCTCCGTCCAAGTTTGCCTCCTCCCACTGTTGCGTGTAGTCCGAGGGTCCAGACGTGTCAGCTTCGTGGCCTTCCCCGAGCGGGCGGAACACGGCCGGTGCCTCCCATGGCGCTCGACGCGGGTTTGGTGCGTCGGCTGTGTGGCAGTGGAGGGGTCAGGACGACCTGTCCTGGCAGCAGCCCCTCGCGCCCTGCCACCCTCTCCGCTTGTCCCTTTCGTCACCACCCATAGTCTTTCGCAACACCCACCGACCCTTTCCGCCTTCTTGTCTTCGCTTCCCGTTTGGCCAACTGAGGAGGCCCTTCGGATTGCCCCCCTGGTCCCTGTCTCGCCTTGCAGGCGCACGCAGATGTTCTATTTGTATCATGCATGTACCATGCATTGTACCGTGTCAAGGTACATGCTTGCTGTACATTTGTCTCCCGTCCGTCCTTATTCCGAGGAAGGCACAGTCAGCTTCTAACGTTTCGCCCAGAGGCCTGAAGCCCCTCTGCATGCCTGAGCAGCCAGACGACTTCGCAGCGACGCATAGCAAGGTATGGCATGAGCACGAGCACCGAGAACCCACCCCTCCATCCCACAGCCAGACATGCCGTCTCTCTTGTCTTCCGTTCCTTGTGACGGGGACCCTGGCCCATTCGTTGCGTGGACAGGGACGCAAGCGTTTTCGTCGCTCCTCACCTTCGCTACTGCGTCCCAGCGCCCTGACAATCTCACTAGCGCACAGATATCGCCTTCTTCCGGATAGAGACGCCGCCGTTTTGCTCTTGGCCCTGCCTGTTCTGGATTGTGGTGTGTGGTGGGCGCAGCCCATCCTACCTTTGCCTGTCCTCGGAGCAGCTGTGGGCCTCAGCTTCTCGCCTGCAACAACAAAAAAAAAAAAGAAATCGCACCCTCCCCTGTCACTGTCTCCATCCTCGCTGGCTCGGGAGTTTCTCTTTTCCTTTTCATTAATGATTTTTTCTTCTTTTTTATTTTGTATTTTTATCACTTGGGCTTGTCACTGGCCCAGTAGTTCATCGCCCAGTCTCATACCCTCTATTCCGACGCCCAGCCTCCCACATCCTTGCCCTCAGCGAGCGGGGGCTAGGCAGAGTCGAGCAGCGACGAGCTCCAAACATCTCCATTTGGCTAGTGAATGACAAAACGATTAAACGGTGATAGGAACAGCTGCGGGAGCGCTTCTCTCAGAGCTGTCCGCGACACCCGAGGCGCTGCTGAACAAGTGTCGCTGTACCGTCTGGTGCCACCTGCGTACGCCCCAGCTAGAGCTTGTTTCTTCTCGTACCCTCGGACATGCCTTTCCAGCGCTGTCTGTTCTGAAAGGCTAGCCCACCAGGCCCACCTGGTCAAGCGACAGTGCCTGAGATGCAATCAATACCCCACAGAGAAGGTGCGTGTTCTTTCTTCTTCCCTCGCACAACATCCATGCTACCCCAAGATCCCAACCTACTCGGGATCACTGGGGGACTTCTCGGGGTGGTCCCTGGGAAGTGGCCGGTTAACCCGCTGAGCCACGAACGAAAGTACTGGCTGATACCATCCCCCCTCTCCACCGTAGAAGCAAGAGAAAAACAATTAAACCAAATTTAGCGCAGCTTCTCCTTTCTTTTAACCAATCTTGCTTCCTCTTCCTCCTCCTCCTCGCCCTCCTACTCCTACCGTTCCTACTCCGCCTCCGATCCCAAGCTCTAATTTTTCTATTTATTTCCCTATTTTGCCCCCTTCCCGACCCCTGCTCCTGTCAACGGGTGACAGAGCTTTTCAATTTGCGCCTAGGATCAGCCTCCTCACTCGTTAGTAGCCCAAAAGCCTAGCCTGGCAGGCAGCGGCCGTGAGGTCCGCTCCGTTTATATACCTGTGCCCTGCGGGTCCACCCTTCTCTCAACGTAACCTTGTCGTACTCTCCCCTGTCACGGTCCCATACCTAATACATAATTTCACCCAAGCACAGGCGTTCGCACATGACATTGCGCTGCAAGGTGCCCGTGCTTGTCACTTACATACACGCAGCACGCTACTGAGAATCGACCCTCACCTTCTTTCTTATAAGGCAAAGCCCCCACCCTCGTTTCTCCAACTGCCGGAGCCCTCCACCTACATACGTCTCCTCCAAGCTCGGACATATAGCATTGTCCCCTTCTCTTGCCTCTGTCCGGCTGCATATTATCCTTCTATATACCCTCATCACCTATCGCATATACTCGAATCTTTCCCAAGATGTCAAGCTCCTCCAAGCCGCGCCAGCCCCGACTCAGGGCATCTTGCGACGGCTGCTTCCTCGCCAAGGTCAAATGCTCCAAAGCCAGACCGATCTGCTCCCGCTGCCTGGCTTGCGGAATAGAGTGCCGCTACTCGCCCTCGACAAGGTCCGGAAAGCCCAAGTCAGACAACAACTCCGGACACCACAGCTCCTCCGCCAGCGATATGTCAGGGCTCTCGCCAGTTGGCGACGAGAAGACTATGATGTTCACAACGCACGTGAGCGCACCTGGTCTTTACAGGATAGACACGGGTTGGAACACGCCACCTACGGGCGTCGAGGGCGCACTCAGCCGCGACCACTCAATCGCCTCCGGGCTTGCCCTCCTCGGTGTCGACGAGAGAGCAGCGAGAGAGGCAGAGGCCATGGCGGCGGCTGGCGGACCAGACATGTATGCTGCTGGCATCCCGTGGACGCCTCCCAACGACATGTCTGCTTCGGGCCCTTTCGCAGAGCCCACCATCATGGCGCCCATGCCACAGGGCCACAACCGGTCGCACTCGTTCGACGTTGCAATGTCTGCCGCAGGCGTCTCGCCTTGGACGGATCATGCAGCACCACACGACATGTTTGGGGGCTACGGCCAAACACACATGCCCACTCCAGCCAGCATGGCAAACTACTTCCCGAGTCCGTCCTCAACTCCGACCCTCAGGCCCCAGGTGCGAAACAAAACTGGCTCCACCGGCTCGATTGGCGGTGGCGGCTCCTGCACCTGCTTCACAGCCTGCCTCCAGTCGCTCCAAGCCCTTCACAACGCCTCTTCGCCATCAGTGCCTCCTTTCGACCTGGTTCTATCCCTGAACCGCAAGGCTGTCGAGGGCTGCGCGGCAATGCTCTCGTGCCAGAGGTGCATGAGCCGATCGGGAACGCACACGGCGGCCATGTTGCTTGCCACTGTCATTGGCAAAATAACTTCATTCTACAAGAACGCGACTCAGACACATTTTGAGAATGGCGGCGGCGGCATGATGAACGGTGGCATGCCCTCCACAAATGGCATGCCAGGCTGCGCCAGCCCCACGCTGAGCATCAACGGAAACGTCGGAATCAGCCTCGGTGCGTACCAGATTGGCGGTGAGGATGGCCGCTGGATCGAGCTCGAGATCCTGGCACGGGAGCTGCGCAAGCTCGAGGAGGTCTACGCACGGTTCCGGGAAGTGGTTGCAGATCTCTCGGACGACCCTGAGATGTCGAGGGTCATGATCGGCTACCTTGGCCAGAACCTGGGCTCGACGCTCGAGGTTGTCAGCCACCGCAAAGGCGACATGAACTTTGCATGACGACCAACATGCTTTAATGAAATATTGCCCAATTTTCTTCGTCCCTGCTATTTTGCGGCTACTTTTTTTTCGGGAATACTGGTTTTGGTCTTCCCTGGGAGCAAGCATGACTTTGTCACTGCTCTTCACGTGGGGTAGGGAAGCTGGCATGTTTGGTCTATGTCGCCGACCAACTGCAAACGGCGCTCCCCTGATTGATCCCTATGGCGGCCTTGTGAAACAGCCGCCGAACAATTTACTTTTCCTTTTGTTTTTTTTCTTTCTTTTCCGCTTGATATCTCGTCCTCTTCTCTCTTTTGCTTCGAATTCATTCTCCAAAAAATCTTAACGACTGCGATGAATTTGTCAACAGATTCTGTCTCTACTGTCATCAGGGTTGTTCTTCTTTTCTTTTGTGTGTGGAGCGCAAGAAATACTTTTTGCAGGACTTCTCCTAATTCGCTTCTGTTGTACTTATTAGTGCGGACATTTCCATTCCTTATTTTCGTTCATATCAATGTATTTCTCGGCGCTGGATCAGAAACTGGGTGGTTTGCGCGGGCTTGAACTTAATTATTTCTTCTTGTCTATTTGGTTCCTTTCTTGGTCTCTGCAAGGCTGTCTCATTGCAATGGAGCTTCAGGCGTCGTCGATCCGGGTACTAGTGCAACTGCACCTTATTGTTCCTTCTTGTTATCATCGTTTTACCTTGCTTGCTGTGCCTGGAACCTTTTGGAGTCGGCACCAGGATTAGGAACAGAGGGGCTTCCGGTACTTCCTACCAAAATGATCAATAGGAGGTAAAATGGTTCTTTACTGTCTTCCACTTGCTTTTATTTGTCCGCTAGGATTCCGGCCGTGGTAGAGGTCCAGTTGTTCCAACCCCTAATTTCCGCGTCCAGCTGATGTCAGCCACTGCTGAGTACGGGAGCCCGGTATGGACGTCTTGGTTCCATTCCTGCTCTGTGCTACGCCTACCGTGAAATCCATGACTTCCTTTCTCCCGGACCGCGATCGCTGAACTAGAACCAGACCCCTTTTGTACCACGTGGATTTCCCAACGTGGCCTCTTAAATGTGCGGTGATCGGGTCTCCATGGACGACACGCACATGTCCTCGTACGGCTTAGCAGGTGGTGTTATTTCATCAAGAAGGCAGCAGAGGCACCATGCAAACATAAGCTCCGAACCAGCTGGTTAGCCAGGGCTTCAGTTCTCTTTGCACCGTGGTACCAAAATGCAGGCCTTTGTCTCATGCCACCAACACCAAAAACCATCCGAAAACACCACATGCTGCACGTAACCAATGGTTGCACAGCCCTGGGGGTCCCCAATCCAATGACCGAGAGCTGTGCCATGGGAGACAAAAGACAGGTGTACTGGATCTGGTCAAACGTGATCTTGTCTCTCGACAAAAGAAAAAGCGTGACGATCCAAGCAAGCCTCAGGAGTTCGGAGATGTCCGGCGCGCGGAAGAACGAAACGGGTGCAAGACGGAAAGAAGGAAACGTACATGTTACTCTACATGACTCGGCGAAGTCGGATGCGTGCGTTGCTTCCTCGCTTTGCCTGTTTGCCATGCACCAGCGTACCGTGGGACGCTGCTGCCGCCGCAAAGTAGTCCACATGGCCAGGTCATTACCTGCGTGGTAATATGCAGTCCAGTCCACAGGGTCGGAGGCTCGTTTAGATCAAACCCGCCGAAGCCCGGCGTCTGCGCAATGGAGACCAAGTCCGTTAGCCTCTGTGCTTTCCTTTTGGCATACTTTTTTTTCTCCCCTGCCAGTATCTTTTCTTTTTGGTCGCCTGACCAAGACGGCATCACGGGAATACAACTTGCTTATTCCAGTTCGAATTCCGGAGGTCTATTCCTTGCTGTGCTACGTGTGGGGGGCTGGCCGCTCAGTTTAATCCGGATCTACTGTGCATCGTGGTACGCATCTGGCGAATCCCTCCGGGCTGCCCAGCGTGGCTGGTTCGGGCCCGTAAGCTCGGCCTCGATGATCTCCGCCAGCCAGCTTCCAGAAGACGATAGCAAGCGCCCGCAGAGCGGCCCTGATATTGATTGGCATGCGGTTGTTCTACTGGCAGCATGAGTAAGTCTGCCAGCACTACCAGCCCACTGAACATCGGCCAACTGGAGTGTGGGTGGGGATTCTCAATTACAACTTCGACCCTTTTCCAGATCGTAGCTTGGGTAGCTGCCAGGCGTCGCCGACTGAATGCAATAGAAATGGGGAGTTCCAGGAACGAGAAACCAATGTACTGGATGATTAAAGCTTTGTACATATGTAGCTTACTTTCCAGGGTCCCAGACCCTGCTGGCTCCGCAGCCCTGGGATCCCGATTTTTGGTCCCAAAAAGGCCAACGTCACGACAATCGCAAAGTATCAGCTTTTGGCCTGTATTATTGCTCTGTACCTCGTAGTTCGAGATTTCCACTCTTGAGTGTAAAAGCGACAAAAGGATGAGGATGGCCGGAGCATTGGCACTTCCCGCTGCAACGCTAACGGGATAGAAACGGGCACATGGACGAAGATTGCAGTTCAAACATCGTGACACACGCATTTTTTTGCAGCGGTGGCTTTCAGGCACATTTGTAGTACAGGTACTTACCCTGTCTCGCCTGAACTAAGAAAATGTTGGTTCGCCTTGGATAGCTCGTTCGCCCTCGGGAGAGCCTTCGCAGTAACGAGCCGCGGGCGGTCTGAAGGAAAAAGTCAGGCAGTGAAACGTCAGGATGCTAAGACAGGTTGCTTCCTACGCCAAGAACAAACAGGTAAGCCATTCAGGCAGGAATTCAGGGCGATCTTAACCAGGCTAGAGGTGGAGGAGGCTAGACTGCTGCTTCACATCTCCCTATCCCAGACTAGAGAGGCTAGAACATCTGGAAATAGTGTCGTCATTAAGCCGCCAGGTGAACCTTTGCGGATATGGTTGATGTAGGTGTTTGATGGACCTCCGGAGAACACAGGCGTCGTGGAGAAGTGGCTTTTGCTAACTGGATAAAAAAGAAAAAGGCACGCACAGACGGCCGGTCCTATTTCTTGCCCATTGCCCGCGAGGCGGGCAACTATAACGGGGAGACGGCAGGCCTCGGGGATCCTAGTGGACAACAGCTGGGGTGTGCGCTTAGCACGGGTCGGGGTCTAGTAGCACAATGATGAGTATGCTGCGGGGAATCAAGGGAAATTCCGCAGCTATTTTGTTTTCCAAAGATGCAATGGAGGTCTGCCGACTGATGTTTTTCGATAAACCCATCTTGCCGTGGCTTGTTATCTGTCGCCCTTGATTGGAGGATCTTGAGGGCCCCAGACAGGAGCCGAGGCTTCCGTCGAGTATAGGCATGACCTGATCCCGCCAGAGCCCACAACATATGACGAGATGGTCAGGCCTCGGTGTCCTGCATGGCCGGCCGGCCCCCAAATAGTTCACACCCTTTTCCGGGTGACGACGCAGCCCGGGGGCCGCCGACAAGGAAGCCTACGAGGTTGGCATCCCTCGGCTCGCGGCCACACACCACGAGTTCGGTAAGCAATAAAACCACCAAAAGAAGAAGTCCAGGTGCGGCCAACAATTCCATCGCCTGGGTTTAACTCAACAATATACGCCAGAAAGATTCCGGAAGCACGAAGACAGCTGAAAAAAAAACACCTTCTATTTTCAGCGACGACTGGATGGGCTTGGCATGCCAGACATGTTGCGGTGTGGACGTGGTGGGAGGGTTGCTGTCGCATCCGAATTGCAAAATGCCGACAATGCAAATGGCAACCTGCCATTGGTATCAATGGCCAATGCGACATTGGCTGCAGACTAGGGATCGCTGCTGCGTTCAGGATAGTGGAGGGCACCTCTTTTGCTGCCGGCTCCATTCCCCGTTGGAGAGAGAGATGGTGCCAGTGGTACTTTAACACATGGCTGCCAGGATCAGGATCTGGGCTGGGCCCATCGGAAGGCTCGGCTGGCTATCTCGCCCTCCAAGATGGGAGGCAATGGGTGGGTGGTGAATTGGGGTTTTTGGTTGGGGGTAAACATCACCCCACACTTACATCCAGCCTGCCTGTCGCTTGTTGGCCCGCATTCGGGGTTCGACAAGCGCTGACGCAGAATCCCGTCGGGACCCAGAGATACGGTCGAGAGACGAGTGTGGCCGGCACGAGCTTGCTCCTGGGCGGCGTATGCGCAAGCGCAGCAATGCGAAACACGGAAAGCGAAAGAAAAGAAAACGCTTTCCAGTAGGAAGACTCGGCGGCAGGCGCGCAGCGCGGGCACTAGCAGACTGGCGTGGGGACGACTAGACCTAGCGAACAAAAAAAAACCGACGGCTTCTCGGGTTTCAACGTTAGGCCGCATCCACCACCAGGTGGCGCTCGCACAGGCGCCCGTTGTCTAATGCGCCCAAGGAAGGCTCGTCGGGCCTTCTCTTCCCGCTGCCTCCGTGTTCGCAGCCGTCGTCATCGCGCCCGGCACCGTTTGTCCAAGTGGGCCGCAGGCCTCTAACCGTCCGTGGTGCAGTTGAGCATCGAGGCCGGCAGTGGGCAGAGTCGCGACCGTTTGCCTCAAACCTGCTAGCGCTATGCTAGCCAGCGGTCTCGGCTTAGGCTGAGGCTGGACTTCGATCCTACGGCTTGGGGGCCGGGGCCCCGCTCGCTGCAGTGAATGATTCATCAGCAGCTGAGGAAGGCGCCTCCATGTTCGACGATGCAGAAGGTGCACCCCCCTGCTGCGAGAAAATTGAACACGACCGTGGGCTTCTGGAAACGACTGGCCCACAGGTGCAACGACGGATTACTCACAGCAACTCGCTGACGGTGACCTCCGTCCTTGCATCTTCCAGCACCATCGCCCGCCACAGCTCGCTGCATAGCCGGGCAATATGGCTCCCACCCCGGTCATGCGCAACCGAGAACATCGCGACCTGCGCCAAGCCCAAGGCCCTCGGCGCGACCGCCGTCAAACGCAGCTTGTCGCCCGAGGTCTTGGCCTCAAGAGGGAACCCGACAGAGAGCGAAAAGAGGAAACTACAGACACAGCTGAAGAGGTGAAAAAGGCTCCGTTCCATGTCCCAAGCCATGCGCCTGTCCGGTTTAGGCCTGTGGCTTCTTCTGACAGCTGTCTGTCGTGAACCTTGCACCCAATCGTCTTTGGTAGCGCCGGGTGTCAAAAAGACAGTTACCGCGTTCGGAAGGATCGTCGACGTTCGCGGGCCGCGGGAGACAAGTGACGGGATCAGACGGTTCGAGGGCCCTGTCCGAAGCCGCCCGGCTCTCCCTCGGCCTCGCAAAGATACAATATGACGCATCACTGGCCAAACCTGGCTGGTAATACAGCGCCGGCTATAGCTTGGTGACGCGGTGCCACGGGCCATCTTCTCTCAAGTTCCTGTTTGGTGGCCGACGTCGCTGGGCAACGAAAGGAGGACGGCCTCTTCCTGTTCGACCGTCTTGGTGTTTCTTTTGCCGGCCTCCCGAACTCGACCTTCCAAGCGGCTTGGGTACCTACCTCTCTACCTGCGTATGTCCTCTGTCGGCGTTACAACCCTTGCGGCCCCAATCTTCATCTCTGTCCTTGGCGACCCTGGCCACCTCCCCTTCACTGCGGCTGGCTCGCTCCACTCCAACGCACCTCAAAGCCACCAAACCCCTGCCGCCAGGTTCCTCGTGGCTGCAGGTTCAGCTCTCTCTCGTCACGGCCCTTTTCTACTTTTGATGGCATGCTTTCTAACGTTGTCGTCGCCTTCCTTCTTTCGGCCCTTGCTTAAGGGATCAACATGGAAAACCCCAGGCTGGAACCAGTTCAGGTCAAGCGCTGGTAACCTGATGCTTCCCAGCCTCTTGCGTCGATGATCCAAAGCAAGGCGATCATCATATCTCTCGGAATTAACTCTACTGACTCGTCTGCTTGGATACTTTCTTCACATTGCCGACCTGACGCGACCTTGGCCGATTTCTCAAGTCTTCATGGTTCGGAAAAGGGCAAACGGTGTACCGCACTCAGAGAAAGCCTGCCGGCAAGTCGTCAAGGAGTCAAGCAAGGCGCCTTTCCGCTCGCTTTTCTTTCAAGGCACTCATATCGTAGGTCACAGCTTGCTTTCGGGGATAGATTCGTTCATGTCAAGACTCGATTAGCCCTGCCTGCTGCTTTTGTGGCCCTCAAATTTGGATGCTGATAACCATCCCTATCAGGATGCGAGAACTGCAACATGCGCGCGCACCCCCTCCCCAATTGTGCTATTGTCGCGGTAATTTTCTAACCACTGCCGGGCCCCACATCTCTCTAGCGTCGCCATTGAAGTGACGGAGTATGTTGTGTCTTCTGCTGTGTTGTTTTCGAGTGGTCGTGAGCAGCGTCAGGCTTACACTGCCTGCGGTCTGCTATCTCGTTGGCCCCACCCTCTACCCGTTTAGAGAAATCTGAACCAGCCAGTGCTCCCAACAACCGCAAGGTGAGAGAATTTACTTTTCTGCCTTTACTGTTCCGAATAGCTGCTCGCGATGCCAACACAGAAATCTCGGTACCACCCTTTCGGACGAGGTCCGTCGAGTGCCAGCATTTGCATGGATAAGGGTTCGGTTCCGTCACCAGAAGTGGCAGCTATCAGCGTCTGCATGCATTTATGCGTTGATGCATAAGCACCGTGAGACAAGCAGCGAGCCGAACTAGGCAGCGTTGTCGTTCATGTCTGACGGCGTTCAAGTGATGGACAACCAATAACGGCATTAAGGACAAGGCATTCCCAGTATCCATATGGTATGCGTGTGATTATATCTCCAGTTCCAGGGCACTGGGATACTGACAGGCCGCATAGTGACACTAGGGCTTGTTAATCTGACCTGTCAGGCTGAATTTTCGCCTCTCTCGTTGGCTGCCGCTGAGATGAAACGGAATCTCGCATTTTCATATCGGCCGAAATCTATGTGTCTCGGTCAGAACTTCAGCATGGCTTTTGTCAGCATATCTGGCAATTCTTATTCCTGCTCAGCTCGTCAACTCTGGCATCGAGGGCGTGTCTCTGTGGGATTATATCACCCTCACTACGGATTTAGCTGTCACGCCCAAGTGTCATTAGCACATTATAGAGGAAGCTCAAGCCCCCAAAGCAGCTCCTGCAAAAATTTTGATGGGGACTCGACTTTCTAAACGTCGGGCTGTTTGTGGGCGGGGAGTTGGCGGACAGGAAGTCTTACTAGAAAATTCGCCCGGTAAGTGACTTTCCCGCAGGGTCTCCGCCGTGGCTTGCCAAGATGGAAAACCGAGTGCTTGACCTAGGGACTTAACCCTCTGGGTGGGTTCGCGTTGCAAGCAAGCGTATCGGTCTCTTTTTGCCGCCAGGACTGCTGAGTGGGTTTTTTCCTCCACACCGCAGTCGAGATTCCACAACCCTCTGCATTTTTCCTTGGCGTCTCTTACACATAATCAAGGCTGTCCACGCCGATTGTGATTGTTTGCTGACAGGATCGACATTGCAGTTTCTTCCGTTTCTCGTATTCTACCTCGATATGCCAGCGTCGGGTCCAGAACCAAATAGGCCGAGACATGAGGTCGTCACTGTTCTGTGATTGACGGACCAAAGCACGCCCTGTTTCCACGTTTCCACCACGCTGCAATGCGGCCTCATTTTTACCCCCACCGTTCGTTCCCGGGGGCAACTTTCACGGGCCATAAGGGCGCAGTGCAGTCACTAAGGCGGGTCACATATGGTGTTGCATCAGGTCAGACAGCCTGGATGCGAAATTCTCCGATTCACAAGTTGCTGCTGCAATCCGTCGTGGAGGCTGGTGCTCTTTCTATCTGATACAATGCGCCTTTCCCGCATGACACACACATGTGCTTACAGCCGTTTGGATAAGGAAACGGAAAAGGAAAACTATCTCTCGCATATGCCCGCGCCGACTGTGTTTAGCCTGCTGACGGCCCCACATATCAGGACGCGCCAGACACGGCTGCGAGGCCAGGGGACAGACAAGATGCGGTGGCCTAGAGGATGTTTCGGCAGCCGACAGATCACATCTCGGCACGGCCGGTAAACTACCTTTGTATGACCTGCCTCCGGACGGGCTCTTGCTTTCTTACCCCTGAGGCAAAGCATGGTTTCCTCGGGTCCCCCACATTAGGGACTTGGTGGGAAAGGTAAACAAAGATTCGGGTGAAGGGATGAAAATTACCCAATGCGGACAATTCCCCGCCTTGGAAAGCGACGACAGGTTAGCCTTATTGCCACACAGACGCGCCGATACGTCCTCTGGCAATCGGGATTTGATGGCGGTGCAAGTACGCATCTTTGACAGCAAGATGAGCTCAATCAGTCCAGGGTGAAATCACTAGTGGCGCATGTTGCTCGCGTCTGAACGAGTTCTTGGTCACCTTGGCGTATTTGTCCTACCCAAGCCGCCACTAACAAAGAAAAAAAATAGAAAAAAAAAACAGAAAAAAAAACTCGGGTATCGCGTCGAGTACCGGAATGCAGATTACCTACCTGACTGCCTACTTGCCAAGGGCGCGCCCGGGGGTTGCACTCAATGCTCTGGGCCAAGAAAAATCTGATGTGCAGATAACCCGCCGCGTGCAGACCGGCTTTACGAAGATCTTTCTGGTCAGCCTTGGCCTCACATGAACGACAGGCACGGGTGGGTATTGCCCCCCCCCCCTAGCCTAGCCCATCCAGCCCAAGTGCCGAGGTGCTCCACGCCGCCCGGGCCCCGAGAAAGAAAGAAAGAAAGAAAGAAAAGAAGCGGCGGCAGGGGAGGGGAGTGCCACAGTGGACGGGGGCGAAAAGGCAAGTAGTGAGGGTGACACTTGGTCGTCCCCGTATGGTTCGGGCCGTGGAACATTCATGGGGCGGGCGGGGGGCGGGATAGCACGGCACGACGCGGCCAAGACCGAGGAGAGGGCCGGCGAAGGGAGTGAGGTGTGTGTGGGTGTGTGGGTGTGTATGACCAGGAAACGAGGGCGCCATTGCCACCGCCCTTCTCCGCAAGACTACAGGCGCCACCACATGAACTCTGGACGCGCAAACACGGGGGCGCCGTGTTTCGTATTAACGAGGTTCTGTTTTCTTTTCCTTTCTTTTTTTACCCTCTTTTCGTCTTGATGCTGTCATGCTCAGTCACCTCGCTAGTCCTGCCATCTGCGCGACAGGACCCAGACCAGTCCGGCCAGTCGAGACCGAGGAGCCCCGGCTATTTTCGCGGGCTCGCTCCTCTGTTCACTTTTGCTTCTACGCCACCCAGGCGGGCGGTCTCTTCCTACATTCCCAAAAATCCACGTGGGCTAAATACACACACACGCGCGCGCGCGCGTATGTCGGCCCTTCCCCAGAAGGAGGCGTGGAAACAAGGATGAATAGTCCCCACTCCACCTCTACTTCCTTTCAAGTTTAGACTCTGGTGGCGAGCGGTCCATCACGACGGGCGGGGAGTATGTTCCGGTAGTTTACCCATCCAGCTGCACTAGATTGAAGCGGCGGTGATTCCCCAACCAACTCTAAATCTCTCCAAGAGCGGGCCTCATGTACACTTGGTCGCCGCCCGGTGAGACAGTTGAAATCGGCCCAAATCAGTATTTGTGATAGGAAGCATCAGAGGAGTACACAAACAAGTATGTCTCGTTCATGGTCAACTAACATATATGGCGCTGGCGATGGACGTGGTAACATGCCAAAATGACGTCACATTTTAACACCCAGTTGACAAAGCATGTACACAAGCCCGTGCTACTACTGAGGGTGAATCATGAATGAAGATTATCGTCATTTGTTGTAATGGAATGCGCGGTAGCCTCTGCCAGGAGACACCGCGAAGTGCCAAATGTTTAAATCGTGCACATGAGCGTGCCTCACAGTTAGGTTGAGCCACAAGCCCCCGTCCAAGCCAAAATCCTCTTACCCGATGCCAGTCTAGATTCCACCACCGGTCATCTTGATAACCTGGCCTGTAGTGATTCCACATGAGTCAGCTGGGCAGATTCTTGGGACTGGGCGGCACGTGACTTCAGGTCCATGTAGACTTACCGTTGATCCATTCGCCCTCCTCGCTGACGATGACGGAGACGGCACGGCCGATGTCGGCGGGGTAGCCTATCCTCTTGAGGGGGTTTACGCTGGCGAGGCCGGCGTCGATCTGCTCCTGAGGCATGCCCTTGTATCCGCCAGGGGCGTAGTGCCACGAGTTCTCGTCAAACATGTCGGTCTTGACACCGCCGGGGGCGATGCAGTTGACGGTGACGCCCTTGGCGCCGCAGTCGACGGCGAAGGCGCGGCAGAAGCCCTCGACAGCGGCCTTGGAACCGGCGTACAGGGCATGGTTAGGGATGTTGGCCATGACGGCGGCGATGGACGAAGTCAGGATGATGCGGCCACCACGGCGGCAGTGTTTGAGGCCCTGCTGGGCGACGAAGAACTGGCCCTTGGTGTTGAGGTTAAAGACCTTGTCGAACAACTCCTCGGTCACCTCAAGCTCGTGGCACCAGACCTCCATGCCCGAGTTGGAGCACACGATGTCGATGCCACCGAAGTGCTCGACGGCCTTGTCAAACAGCTTGACAACTTCGGCGGGCTTGCTGATGTCGGCCTGGAGGGCGACGGCTTTGGAGCCGAGCTCCTTCAGCTCGGCAACGACACCCTCAGCTGCCTTGCTGCTGCTGCCATAGTTGACGACAACGTCGGCACCACGGCGTCCGAGCTCGATGGCGATACCGCGGCCGATACCACGGCCGGCACCCGTGACGATGGCGACCTTGCCGGCCAATGGGCGGGCGGGGTCGGACCCGGTGACGGTGGCGGGGGACATGGTGAATGGCGGTTGGGTGGATGTGGCGCGAGGCTGGATGCGGATGGATGGTGGGGTGCGGGGAAAGATGGCAGGACAGATGGCTATCTAACTGACAGGGTGCAGAGGGTGGGCGAGGGCAAAATGCTGTGCTGGCTGGCTGGCTGGCTCTGGGCAAATGTCTAGCTCTACAGCACGGCAGGATTATATATGTATATATGCCGGGGCCTGGCTTCAGGAGTCCGACAAAGAGCGAGCGGGGGTTGGGGAAGTTGCCCGGAGATGGGAACAGCTCCAGTGCGGCGGGTCGGGACATCCGTCGTCGTCGTCCGGAGGCCAGCAAATACAGTGGGAGGCAAGCTTGCACGGATGGGACTGGCAGTCCGCTTGGACCGGCCTGCAACATTGCTAGCCCAGCAGCTCGCGACTAGCCAGCGGGGGCGGGAGGCGAGAGCCGGCCCATGGTCTTGCAATAACACCTAGACAGGCGCCAGGAGTCCAGCAGGTGGAGGGGCCGTCGCGCATTCGCGCTGTGCTCGGAAAGGCGAGCGAGGCGCGGGCACGGGCGGGCACTGGCGGGCACTGGGGGCCAGACTCGGGACCGCAAAGCACCTCGGGTGTGGGAGAGGGAGCAGCAGTGGCGGGCGCCCCTGCCTCGCGCCTGTGCAATCGCGTTGAATGGGGCTCGTGCTCAACAAGTCACTGGCGTGCCCTGCGTGCACAGAGGTTTCCCCACGGACATCCGGAGTGAGCGCTGGACAGGCACAGGCAGTGCTGGCGGCCTGAGGATGCCCAGAGGATCGGCTTGTTGGGGGAGAGGCTGCGATGGCCAGGAATGGGGAGAGAAAAAGAAGGAGGGGGAGGAAGAATTGAGCACGTTCACGTTGGCGAGGAAGGAGCGCAAATACGGGGCTTGATTCTTGTCGTGTTGACGAACACGAATTTGTTTCGTCTCATCCCAGCCCCCAAGCCCAAGTCGTCGAGATAAACTCGGCCGTGAGCGGGGATTACCCACTTTGTGGGGGGCGAGTCGCATTCCTGCTTAGACTGGCTTGGTGTTTGGTTCCTGGCCACCTTCCTCCAGGCACGTGACTCCAGGGTCCTCCCCTGGTTCCCACAATTCCGAGCAATTGTGACAAATGGGTTTATGCACAACGACGTCATTTGCTACCCTGGTGTGTCTCTTTTACTTTTTTCGTTGATTGTCGCGATCCCATCCGCATCCATCCGGCAGCCTTTTTCATGCACTCGGCCGCCGAGCAAACATCAGCCAAACTCACTGCCAATGAACTACAGGCAGCCCTCAGTAGGCCCTGGTCCCAACTTTTGACTTGGCCCAGCCTTTTTTCTTTCTTTTTCTTTTTCTTTTTCTTTTTCTTTTTCTTTTTCTTTTTCTTTTTCTTTTTCTTTTTCTTTTTCTTTTTCTTTTTCTTTTTCTTTTTCTTTTTCTTGTTCTTGTTCTTTTTTTGCACCAGCTTTGCGCTGCCATAGGGCATGCCATCCATGGTGCCCAGCAGACCATCTGCCACGCCAAAAAAAAACAGGGCCAAGACGGCGCGGTTCAAGATTGCTGCCGATTTGATCCTGCAGCCTCCCTGCCCCCGCCTCCTGCAGTCGGCCGGCGGGCTGGCCTAACAAGGCGGGTGATTGCACGATCCTCGTCGATGTGGTACCGAAGAGGAGCATCTATCCTCCCCCATCCACATCCAAATATTGCATATTACCTCCACACCACGCAGGGGGATCCCTCCATGGCCAAGCATGAGCACGGGAAGCGACCCGAGCGCCAAGCCACAAAAATGCCGCGTGGCAGGTTGGCCGGTATGTTGGCCTGCCCAGCTTCCCGAGAATCCCAGCTCCGGCGCCGTTCCGCCCCGCGTGCGCACCAGCTCATCCCTGCACCCACTCATCTGTCCATCCATCCATTCATACGCATTACCAGGCAGTCCGCAGCCGCGCCGCCGCCGCGAGTGTGGTGGATCCTTCCGGCCTTCCGGGGTCAGCGGATGCACCACCTATCTGCAGTTTATACCGTGGACCGACTTTGCCGTTAAGCATGGGTGACTAGACGGCGGCTCTTGCCACGGTTTCGTTTTCCTTTATCCACGCTCGTCTTTCTTGATCCTCTAAGGCGTCGAGTAGAGCCGAAAATGAAACGCTAAGTAATATATGGCAGACCGCTGTCGGCACAGGGGCGAGCGGCTTAGTTGGACCCCCACCTCTCGAATTCTGCCTAGCCCACCAACTAGCCATAACCGGAGCATGGTCCCTGGAGAGAATAGTAGAATGGCTGCAGTGGGATGAAAGCTCGAGTGGCTTGACAGGCCGGGTGGTATGTTGCACGTGAGTGTTTAGCCCAAAACGCCCATCCGCTGCCCTGCGGTACTATATTCCATAGGACGTACCCCGTACCCAAGCGAACCCCGTCCCAAGATTCAAATCGGGAATCTTCAACCCGCTCGCATGAGGCCCGACTACAGCATGTAGTACGCGCTCGGTTGAACTGCATTGTTATCAAGCTGCGGCCCAAAAACAATTCCAACCCGAGCACGTGTCCATAAACCAGCTGAATAGTATGGCAAACTGCCCTCCCTGTCGCCCTTTTCACTGTGGCGCCCTACTCCCCGCTGCTAATGTCCGAGGCTGGTGTCCAGAATTCCTCCGTGAACCTAGGGGCATGTCTACCAACCCAGTCTCTGCCTCTAGTTGGCCATGACAGTCGACTCTGCCCATCAAGCATCTCCATCTTGTGTGTTCGGATGCACATCTGGTCTCTCTGCAGCCCCTGCAGGTCACTTTTCTATCTCCCCCACCTCCATTTCTATCCCGGTATCTAGCGACATGCCCTCTCGCTTATTGCACTACCGGATTCGCCAGCGGCCTGTTTAACATTTTTGGGCTCAGCCAAGGTGACGCAAAATCAGCAATTTTTGCTTTTTTCTGCTCGAGCATGGGTTTACACCTTGCTGCACCTCCTGCTGGTCTGTGTTGGCTAGTATAACGTCCTTTCCCCGCTTCTCTTGAGCAGACTAAGCACCTGCAAGGCTGAGCTTTGTCGGTGGTTGGTTCCGTTCCAAGACCGGCGGCGCCATGTGGTGGCATGACACACCGAAGCTCTGCTGTTGCGCGATGTGCCCGTTGCTATACGTCTTCTGCTATACGGTGCACTAGTTCATCTTCTGTTGGGACGGCGCCATCAAGGCCCTGGTTGACAGTGCGTGCTGTGAGACCCAATATTCGTGCTGATGTGCAGCCAGGTCGTGCCGTCTTCGGGCACCGAACGCTTCCTTACCCCTGCAGTCCAGCTAGCTACCAGGCTCACATCACCATCATCTGACTTTTGCAGGTGCTACCTATCCCGGGTATTCAGGGCAAGGTCAACTAACCAATGGGCGAAGGCTTGCGTCTCCTCCCCCGCCCACAGCCGCGTGAATAGGAACCATACAGTGCCACGAGGCAGCAGTCCGCGGCGCTCGCGTGCCGTCGTCCTGATATCGAGGTCACCTTCTTTTGATGCACACCATATCCCACCGGCCGGCCTGGAACCATGCTTCCCCTCACATCCAGATGGATGGAAGCACAAGGAGCCGCAACCTATCGGTGGCCTGGTCATGCAGATCATCTATCATTGGTCATGTGGCGAAAAAAGGCGGGCGCGGGCAGAGATACTGTGCCTGTGAAAACCGAGAGGTACGGCTGAGGTGATGGATTGGGCGAATCACGAGCACTCCCCGCCAAGAAACCTTGGATAGCGTTGCATTCGGCCTCGAGTTCCGCATTGCCTAACGCCTTGTTGTCGTATAGTGACGTCGCTTGGAGGAAGAGCGGGGACAAAGGAGCTTTGGTTAAGATATCTCGCCTTGCAGCGGGAGATGGCAACCGCCGCGGTTCCACCTCAAGAAGAAAGCCACAGAAATCAGGACGCAGTACCGGAAGAGACGGAGGATGGGCCGGGTGAAGACGGCAACTTTTCCTTTGCGCATTCTATCCGATCGACATGCCCTCTCTATCCCGTCATCTCCACAGCCATCCCACGCAGCTCGCAGCACTCCTCGGGCACGCACGCCCCCAGAGGCTAGCCGCATGGCGACAATGCGGCCATGAAGGCCCGGTCATGGTGCAATGCCGTACATGGCATACGCCTTCTTACCTGCGGACGCCGGCCTTGATCCAGGGGTCCTTATCTACCGACTCGGTGGGCCGCCGTATGCACACCTGCTGCATGCATCTTCAAGATTTGTTATTTTTTTGGCAAGTAATGTACGGCTTACTTTGGTTCATCTGCCACCTCCTTCCTCGGCAGCAACTTCAGCTCAAGCAGCCTTAGTCCACGTCTGATCGTGCCGGGCTGTGGGCCGCCCGCAGAAGAGACCCCGCTGTGGCCGCATATTGAGCCCGCTAGGTCGTCCGACATCTTTTAGGCGACCTTGGCGTGCATTCCTTTTTTTGCCCCAAAAAAAAGGGTTCGCATATGTGACTCTCTGGTTTATGATCCTCCCGTTGGATATCGGGCTGGGCCTCCAAGGAGGGGCGGAACAGGCGCGGTGAAGAAGCAAGGTCCCGAAAAGAGACAATGGGCAAAGATCGCCGTGGAAAGGCTAATAGATTTGATGATGTGGTCTGCTGTGATTTGCGACCACGTACCAAGGATTATGCTTTTTCTTCAGGCTCTCCCGTGTCTGTCGGTCGAACAGCCACGGAGGACTCCTCATCAGGGATGCTATTCTCCTCGGGGCAGTGTCCGAGGCGGCAACTGGAGGCCAACGCACTTGGTTTCCTCGACGGCGTATCGGGCTTGCTTTCCTATTCGAGCTTCGAGCCCTACCTTTTCCCGTGGCCGGCGTCTTCTGCCCACGCCCACCCTTTCCCTCGCCCCGCTGGCCCTGCCAAGGGTTTCAATCCTTCGCCGGCTGTGAGGTAAGACCGCGGACGCGACCGACTGGCTGGTCGGCATTCCCAGCCCTGGCCCGCAGTAGCTCTGACTTCTTTCTATTCTCTCTCCCTCCCTCCTTCTCTCTCTCTCTCTCCTTTTTTTATCTCTGGTGTTCCCACTCCTACCTCCTGATTGTTATCCTTGCCGGAGCTATAGCGAGCTAGCGACGTTATAGGTGGCATGGGGTGCTAGCAAGCCGGCTTGGGCAGGATGCAGGATGGCATGTGTGGCTGGGTTCCAAAAAGTCTGAAACGCAAAAATCTCACCTACACAATCAGCACCACAACAATCCCCCGGCACACACATAGCTCAACGGCCTGAGGGCGGAACACGTATGGGTGAACACGGGGCCCAGGGGCCAGGTGCTCCGCGCCCCGGGGAATGATGCCAGCCGTCCGCCCGCTTTGCTGACTGCATGAGAACCGATGAGCAAAGTGGCTAACTGGATTCCATTTGGGCTGCGAGGACCCCTTGTGACTACCACCC